>KB308962.1:84833-112725 GCA_000328365.1 Capitella teleta | reverse complement strand
TTAGTCTTCTCATCACTCACCACTCTCATTTAATTGTTCCTCCCTCATTCAAAATTGACATTTTACTTCGATTTCTTTGCATTAAAATGATTAATCGGCGCAGAATAACATACTTACAGTTACATAGTAATCATATTCATAGCAGGTAGTTTTTTGTTTGTTCAATAATTGTTACATTTAAGAAAAAATATGAATTTTGTTTTTAACATGGACTGATGATGATGATGATGGAGTAGATAGACTACACTACACTACTTTTGGCCCACTGTGTCAGTCACTCAGTGTGACCAGGGCAGGTGACTGTATAACTATAACATAATAACTATAACTATTATTACTATAAGTACTATAAGTGTATAACTCTTACCGAAGCACCCTCTTTTCAGCTAAACTCATGCCGTTCGTAGGCTGAGATAATGTAACAAACACAGCCAGCAAAAGGATCGCGCGAACCAACTGAGCGCTCTCCATGGTGATTAATTGAGAGTTTCCCTTCGAGGCAGGGAAGAGAAAATCCGGAAAGTTGTCAACAAACTGGAAACGCCATGTCGTCACTTATGGTCACGTGTCTCTGCCTTTAAGTAGACATTGACAGAATTTACAGATTGGCACCGCCCACAGACTGATAGCTGACCAAAGATCTATATTCAATGCTCCAAAATCCCATCAAATATGCGATTTAAATCTAAAATGATTATACAGTTGCAATGATAATAATTCCGAAATAATATTCTTATAATTTTGAATTAACAATTTTTTCAAAGCTGTATATTTAAGTCAGTGCATATTTTTCTGGAATGGGCGGAAGTTGTTGCAGACGAAAAACCCCAACATGAAAGAAGAAATCCCATTCGATTTTAGTGACAGAGATCGATCAGAATGGACATCAATATCGTTAACTCATATAGAATATATAAAAGGTCGATATACTTCAATTGAAATAATAACTAACACAATTTCCGTTCTAATTCTACTGAAGAAATCACACGTCAGCGACAAAGTGGGCGATAATACATCACCCGACATACTCATTGTTGAATCATTGTAACAATCATCGTATGATTGTGACATACTGTCATAATTTAAACCTACTCAAGGTACTCAAAAAGAATTCAATGCAACTGGTCATACCTGTCAAACCTACCGGATTTAGCGGGAGACTCCCGCAATGACGCTAGCCCCATGCTAACCTGCTAAAACCACATATTGATAATCTCCCGCTTTCGGAAAATATCACAGTTTCGTAAATAAATAGTATGCTAAGTATCACATAAAGAAGCATTCACCTCACCTTACAAACTACAAACAGTGTTTTAATACTAGTAATGGAATCTTGCAAAAGCGAGCGAGCGTTTCAAAGAGATGGAGTAGCGTTACAGCTCCATCAATGGAGATTAACTTACACGGAACAGAATAAAATGATTCAATAAACTATGTATAAACATTATACTTCATGGCTGTTATTGTTGATTGCTGATTTGATGCAAAGCTAGCATGAATTACCATAGTGACCTAATTTTACCCAACCATGACTAACGAACACCCCGAACTACGAACACTTTTTTTTTATCCAGCCCTGTTCGTTAGTTGCAGGTACTATTGTATATATGGATGTTTTAAGGTGATAATTAGCCTAAAATATAATTAGAGGCATTTTTTGATACTTACACAATTTATGTAATAATGATTGATTATCAGTAAATTAACCATGTTAAAAATCAAATCATGCCATAGTAAAAGTCCGAAGCCGCACTGTCAACATCTAACACATATCAGGTAGCTCCAATCTGAAGTTAACTCTGTGATACTGTGGTTGATATATTTTGAACTACTGAACTTTTCATCATCCTCTCGTTCCCGTTAGGTCCCTTCTTCTATGATGATGAGCAGAAGGCTGCCTGGTCCTCTCCACTTCAATACTAATGATGTATTTTATCTATTTTTTATTTTAGGCGATAACTTAGGGAAACTGTTGGCTTTGTTCAGTCTCCTTCCCGTTGCTCTCGGCATCAGCTTTGGCACGCTGATCATCTTCCGAAGGGATCTCCATACGGTAAATCACTCATTCTGAATTAATCCACATTCTCAGTTTCTTCATTTTCCAGATCTGCTTTTTAGCCGGTCTAATTCTAGACGAAGGGGTAAATTGGGTTGTAAAAAGGATTGTGAAGGAGCCAAGACCTGACTTTGGTGAGTTGGTTTTCACATCAAGTTCATTTCATGATGGATAGGGTTTGCAGGTAAAGAAGTGCTGTACACAGAATATGGTTGGCCATCAAGTCATTCTCAATTTGCATGGTTCTTCACCACATACTTAATCGTGTTCCTCTTCATAAGGTTTGCTTCAACATATTTGTGACACTGCACACTGAAATAAGTCCCTTGTCGAGTGACTTATCTGTTTCATTTTGGAGCAGATTCAATCTTCAACTTACTGATACAAAAATTATGGAAATATTCCCAGTGGTGGGAAATAGTGAAGTTAAAGCCATTGGAAGTGACCAATCGTCAGCAGACCCTGGAGCTGCTGTTAAAAAAAATCGTAGTTGTTAACAGTTGCTGGCTAGCAGCTAGCTGACGGTTAAATCGGCTGGCATGCTGCTGTACTAGTTAGTGGCTGGCTGAGTAACTTACAGTGGCTTAAAGGGATGGGGAACTGAATTTTAAGTGATGTTCTATTGACTCATAGCACCAATTGATGGCATTCCATGCCAAGAACACCATGCCTGGATGCAAACGTAAGGAAATAATGCATTCGGAATATCGGGGTTAGCATTGCGCCTATGGGAGAATGGCTTCCATTGTAAAATATAGGAGGCAAACGTCAGCTGAGGGCTTGCCGTGATTGGTCACGTTCCCCTCGTGAAGCTATCGATTTCAGCTAATCAGAGCAGACCATCTTCGCCATAAAAGGACATCTTTGTTGTTTACGAAACGAAAGCGTCAGTATTGTGCATGCATGGTGCACTCTGGCTGACCTTTTCACTGTTTCAGGATGAGAAACCATGGTAGGTGTCCTAGAAAATCACTTGTTAAAATATGAAAAATATCGAAAAATATTTTTTTTTTTCGCGTCTGACTGGTGGCAAAATGAATATTCTATCTATTTCCGAAAATAAAATAAAGAAATATCCAGGGGTTTAGTCGCAGGACACGTCGCACACATTATGTAATGTTTGTCATGTGCTCATATTAACCTGGCCCGCTCTCACCAGCACATCTTTAAGAAAACGTCTCCGCTTTTTTGCGACCATCATGACTTCCTATTTACTCAGCAGATTTTGTTCATGGCAATGATTCTGCTGTTAGATACTGGTGAGGCCCTGTTAGCTCACTTCGGAACTGGGAATGGAGAGTATAATTTTGTCTTCAAAGTCAAACGCTGTATCAAAATGAAGATAGACAAAACAAATTAAAGATTAATCATTGGAGGGTTATCATGAATAAAGGAAATCATATTTAAATTAACTGGCTTTAGAGATCGAATTCCGTCAAGAATTCATAAGAAAGCCATTTGTTGAAAACATACTGTCCATGGGTATACTTGACTGAGCAAGATATGGATAAAATATTACTCCTTGGCAAGTTTTGACAGTTGTGCATACTTACTGGCATGATTTTGTCAGAATTTGATCGTGTCTTCTTGCTCTTCAAGATTACGTTGACAGAATTATGTTAAGTGCAAAAATTAATAATGGCGGCTCAGCCGCTAAAAGCACATTGGCTGACTGATGGCTGAGCCGATAGTGAAATGGCGGCTGCTTGCTGCCCATTACATTGGCGGCGGCGGCAGTTGGCTGACATCGGCGGAGCCAAGGTCTGTCAGGAAATTGAAAGTTATGATAAATGGTCGTTTAGCAGTCTATTGTCCTATTCATTAGCCTTGGTTGCTGGTTTAATTGATAGTTAAGATGCTTCTGAATCCACACACACACACACAAAATATTAAAAATTGACCTCAGCACTGTTTTCATGCTGTTATGCAAACTTTAACATCTGCGACAAGCGACTCAATTTCTGTGTGCGGCGTCGCATTTATTCAGAAATTAAAATCTAATCATTCTTTTATCAGAGTTCACCACAACCAGCATTTTTTTGAAAATGCGTGGAAATATTTGACAGGTGTTGGCAGTATTGCATCATCATGTCTCGTTTCCTACAGCAGGTCAGTGTTCCTCTCTCTCCTGACAATTGTACAGCGTTTATGATAACAGAGTATACCTCGGCTACCACTCATTAAACCAAGTGCTGTGGGGTGCTGTTATTGGAGCGGCACTCGGTCTCTTTTGGTTTTGTTTTGTACATCTCTTACTCACACCATTCTTCCCAACAATTGCCTCATGGTGTGTGAATAACATCTACTCCATGGCGTTGTATTGTATTTCGGTATTGCAGGTCCATCTCAGAAAAACTCATGATCAGGGATTCAACTCGGATTCCTAACGTCCTGTGGTTTGAATACACGTGTCATCGGAGTGAGGCCAGGAGCAGACTGCGCAAAATGACTTCACGGAAGTCTTTATGATTTTTGCAATTTATTGCAATTCCTTTCATTTTTTAATCTCATTTTAGTCGGAAATGAATCATTCAATGCATCTCGGTTGTGGGTTGTTCTTGAAGGACAAAAAAATAAAAAAAATTGATGATACATAATGTTAAATTTCATGGGGACATCCATGATTTTGAGACCAAATTGTTTATTGTATCTCATTTTTGACCAGGTTCAGTTATAGAAAAATCAATGTTCTCTTCAAAACATGAATAACCAGAAAAAAAAATAAGTACACAGGTATCATTTAATTATGTAATTATTTATTCAAGCCTGTCAGCTTTGTTTGTCATTCTTTGAAAATATAAGAGCCAGAAAGCTAGGAATAACTGTCATAACAAAAATTGGCAAGGAGAAGAATTTAAGAAACGCCATCGTGTAGAAGAGAACCGGGTCCTGAGAGGGTATCTTGACTTCCTCCAGAACTCTCGCTGAAGAGAGGGAAAGAAAAACAGCCAAGAGAGAACCGCAGGGGGAAAGAGACACGTGTTTGGAGATGAGGCACACAGCGCAACCAACTCCTATGAAGAGAAATCGCTCAATAATTAGGAACTAACAAATACTCATGATCACTAACCAAGAAGAGCGGCAGAATCTCTCGTCATTGAGAAGAAAAGGGTCGTATCGAGATGAACCCATTTACGGTTAGCGCACCACTGCAACGCTGAATGCAAACTCCACATCGGATCCGCTCCAAAGGTTTCAACCGCAAAATACAAGACAGGACCACTAAGTAGGAACGTCACTGACACAACGAGATACCAGCCAAAAGATGCGGTTAGTAGAGGTAAACGGTCACAGATTAAAGCAATGGTGATGCCTGTGGTAGTTTGAAAAATGATATTGTATTTATGGCTCCGGGGTATATAGTGGATAAATCTCACCTGACAATGTTCCAGCAACCACTTGATGCGGGAAATGTGTGCTGATGAAGCATCGTGACAAACCGATGAGAAACATTACAATAACAAAACACGCCCACAGAAGGATATTAGTGCATCGCTTGGAACTACGGAAGGAAAATTTGATTAAAATTAAATTTGCTTTTGAATAATAATAATAATATAATGTTCACATTATTATAACGCACTTACTATCGTAGACACGTTATTCAAATGCGCTGAACATGGTTATTGGACATATCACACCAACACAAACCCAACACCCCGGGGAGCATACAAGCGAGGGCAGCCACGAAGGCGCAGCCTGCTCAATAGAGCACAGATATCCATCACTGTCCAACCAGGTACCACAATTCGACACTATGCAATGGGTCATGCTGTGGTGAACATGAGGGTTTTCAGGCTGCAAAAATTCGAATCCGGCAAGTTGCCCAACCGGGAATCAAACCTACGACCCATTGCACACTAGGCGAGTGCACTACCACTGCGCCATCGCAGCCCCGTACTCACTGTTTCATGGATTGGTGATGAATAATCATTGTTGCTAGCACAGCTGATGAGACCATAGCATGACCTGAAGGGCTGCCTGGGATTAGAGAGATTGAAATGATTGATATGATTGCAAGGATGAGATCACACCAGGGCCTGTTTCACATGTCAGAGGAAATTGCTGCAGATCTGGTCTCTGTCCGTCTGTGTATAAGCTTGTCTCATGTATCCACCAGTATGGACGGTGACCAAACAGAAACCTATGAAGAGATACAGGTAAATTCATTAAAATACTCTTAATTCACAAGAATGGACTGACCACTTGAGAATAGCATTGATCCATTCTGTTACAGCAGCCACCCACAGGGTCTTGATGCCAGCAGAATAATTACAGAAGTACATCAACGGGAAAAAGACGAGGAAAGCATTGCGTGGGTCACCAAGGTGAGACAGAACTAGCATAACATCGCTGTGGTCCTGCAAAGAAAGTGGGTAAGGAGAAGAAAGGAGATTGAAATCATGAAGTTCTGAGCAATCTTGTAAATTCAGAGTACATGTGCTCATAAACTATATACATGCATAGGTAAAAAATAGCAAAACCTGAAATATCCGCTGAGTCCATAGAATAAGTTCTATTCCTTTCAGGTGAAGTTCGTCCATGGCAGAAATATTACACTAATACGGACTGAAAAGAGACATTGTGAATTACATTGATTCATCAATGTACGTGTTTAAGTTATCTCTTTTTGTCAGCATAAAGTTGATTACAGTCCTATATCTGATGAACTGTTCTATTCAGATTGCACATCAGAAGGGTTTGAATAATATTTCCAGTTCAGAATTCAGATTGATAAAGTAATTCCATATTGAAATTGTGGAAAGAACTTAATTAAAACAGTATATATATTAATAAGCCTCAACAAAACTGAATAGTAGTCTCGTTCCAAGACTCCTATTGCTACAAGGAATCATCCCCACAGGTAAGAATATGGCTATAGACTGGAGTTATGCCATGATTATCATTATGGCTGTGGTTATCCGTATTTTACTATACGAATGGTTTCCAGCGCAATTCGTATGCTGTTCATGGGTTTTACTAAACGCCTATAACCATCTGAAATTTAGTCTACATGTCATAATATGAAGCTATTATCATCAATTATGATTATATCAAATTTGCAAAATGCATTAATTCTTATAATAAAAGAATTTAGAGACCAAGAATGCTCACTGCGCCGATATAGCAAAATTAGAGAGGTAGCGCCACCAAGCGAGAAGCCGGGTTCCGCGCTGAGGCGCTCAGCCGCTACACCAGTGGCGCTGCTGGTCACTTTTAATCGACACAATAGGGGCCAATGGCTGATAGACCTTTTGGTCTCCAAATTCTTTGTTATAATCCACACGCACATTTGGCAGATTTAGGCCTATCATTAACAATCATAACGCATCTTAATCATAACGCACTTACACCACTTCGTCATATAATTATTTCAGAACATTGCTCGGATTTAGAAAATAAAATGTAAAACAAATTGAGAGAAATATAAATAATAACGAACTGAGCTAACATTACTAAATAAATCGATATTTAAAGGACAGAATCTAAATAATTAATCTATTCCGTTGCTCACCTTCTGCTAGGATGAAAAAGACGAATGAATAAAATGAACATAATTGGCGAATGAATATAAATATCCGTTATGATTACTAACAAATCTTATCTGTCGATTGTGACGGAGATTTCCTCAGTTGATTTATTGATATATTAGGGACAATAAGACTTTTTATTTGCAACAGAAATGGTGTATATTCACCTGCCGAATCATCTGACGGATGAAGAAGAAATGCTCCAGAAGAAATTTGCGAAACTTCGCAAAAAGGTGATTTTATGAGCGATAATATGTGTATTAATCATTATTTAATCCAATATGCGGGCATTGTTATGATTGTAAAATTGTTGGTTTGAATTTGAAGCTTTATTAAATTTATAAGTAGTCCACAGGTATTCGCCTTTGCTCAACATTGCCGTTAACAATATTCTGTGCCTTTCAGAAAAAGGCTGTCCTTGCCTTGAGAGCCCCTAAACCAGAACCAAAACCTGAAGTTGTGGAGACTAAGAAACGACGTGAGATAATTTCCCTTTCTTCTTTTTAAACTCTGTGTTTCCTTTTTCAGCCGCAGAAGCCGCTGCTGATGCCACGGCTCAGGCTAAAAAGTTGCTCAAATTAGGGGTAAGATGACAAGTCACAGTAAATGCCCACAGCAGACCTCCAATCTAACGAATTGTGCCGTGTCAAAAAAAGTGTTTGTAGTTCAGGTAGTTGTTCAAATCAAATACTCAAATCTTGTAACCAGGGGCATGTTTTTCATTCAAGTTCTGGACCGTAACGTCAAGGTCCAAACCTCATTCTGGTTCATGGATAAACAAGTCAGAATCGAGGACTTGGAACAGCTTCAAGTTCAATTCAAATCTCGCGAGTTTGGGTTGTTAAAGGTCAACACAAGTAAAAAAAAAAGAAATTTTCGGCCTGGTTTGGGCACAGGACATATATGTTATCATTTTTGAGACATTTGCAGCTTCAAAATGCTCATTTAGTGAGACAGGAAAATATTCAAGAGTCTCCTACCCTCAGGGGTGTTATGACATCATAAGACCCCACCATAAACCATAGGGTACTAACGTTTTTATCAACTCACTCAAAATTACATTTAATGCTGAACAAATAAATTTGTTCAAATACGGCTATAATACTTGTAACACACACTTGATTGAATGGAAATCGTTATGCATAAGCATTAATAATTATGCTATGCTATAATGCTACATATGCTATATGCTATAATTATAACTATGCAAAGTACACCTGGGAATAATATTGACTAAAACTATCGACCACACATTGGCACATAAATTAGCAAATATACTCAATTATATTGTTTTTAATCTGTTTTTTAACCCTTCCTGTGCTATTTGCGACTATTGTCGCTATGCATTATAATCCTTCCTGACTGCTAATCGCGACAATAGTTGTTTCCAAAGATACCCGAAGTTAGTTGGCACTTTCCGTTGCTTTCCGTGACATAAATCGATCGTCGGTTAGGCTTCCGTTTCCAGTCACGTGGTCATTTATTTTTAGCCTCAGCTCTGTTTTGAACCTGCCGACCTCTGTTGGGGGATTTAAACGTCTGCAGATAGATTCTATTGCGAAGATACCTGAAGTTAGTCGGCACTTTCCGTTACTTTCCGTGACAAATATCAATCGTCGGCTATGCTTGGAGATGTGACCTACTTTAGGCTTCGGGTTTCAGCCATGTGGTTGTTTATTTTTAGCCTCAGCTTTGTTTTGAACCTGCCGACCTCTGTTTACATGCCGGGGGATTTAAACGTCTGCAGATAGATTCTATTGCGCGCATTCGTTGCTATTTTAGCGGAATTTAGCCTGATGTAGATATTATTTCATGAATGAAACATTGATTACATGTAGTAATACGCTGTTTTACTACACATTGCAGTTGACCATGGCTTCTGCAGACATTTCTAGTTCTAGTTACTGGTGTGCTGATTGCAAAGTCACCTTATGCATCCCTGACTGTTTCAAAAGATATCATACTCTTGAATGCTATTAAAGGGAGGGAGAACTGGTTAAAAATGGACTTTTAGTCATTATTTGATGCACCAAAAATGATTCCTATGCCTGGCCCACACAAGGAATATCATCGCTAACAATTTCGCGGGAGATATATTGCTAACTAGGCGTGACGTCAGGAGCTGTATTAATGAAACACCCATCTTTTACAATGGGCCTCGTCATATCAGCGTGTCCTGCGACTCGTCATATCAGCGTGTCCTGCGACTAAACCCCTGGATATTTTTTTCTTTTCTTTTCGGAAATAGATAGAATAATCATTTTGCCACCAGTCAGGCGCGAAAAAAAAATACTTTTTGCTATTTTTCTTATTCTTTTTCTTTAGCGAGAAAAACAAGACCAAGTCCAAATGCATCAGTTTTCTTCGTTTACAGGCTATCAAATTAGGAGTGGACAAGAAAGATCAACATTCGTTCAAAAGGACAAAACGCCAGAAGGTTTGTTCTCTGATTGGTCCTTTTAAACCGATTGCGTTGGTTATGATGATTATCCTTGCAGGAGACGGAAAAAGCGCCTGTTGGTTTCCAGCCGTACTCCCCGGTTCACACTCCGGAATTTGAACCAGAAAAACCAAATCCTGAAGGGGTAAGAAATGAACTTCCCTCACCATTTCACACTCTGTTTGCTCTTCAGATTAGCAGACCCCGCATCAAAAGTCTTCAAGAATCGTTCATAAGCGCTGCACGCCGAGAATCAGAAGGAGTCGGGAGACCGGAATACCGTAAGATTTCTTTAGACGCTCAAAGGCAATGGTGCGATATCACTTGTTACGTAGGTCCATATGAGCGGAGAGAACGGAGAGCACCCAAGAAAGGAAAGACGATTTACGTCAAAGGCCCTGGTCTGAACGAGGAAATCTTACACAGTGCATTTGGAAGCATTGGGAATATTGTTAACGTTTCCATGGAGGCAGAACGGAAGTGGGTTTAAATATTCAATTTGTTGATATTTATTTCACTTTTCTTATTTCTACAGTAATGGGTTTGTGACTTTTGAAACTATGGAAGCAGCGGCTGACGCTATTAAACAGGTCAAGAGCGGTTTTGCTCGTTCACAGTTACTTAATTCCGATTTGTTTTTACAGATGCATGAATGCAAAGTCGGCAATGTACAGCTTCACGTGTCGATGGCGTTCAACCAGCCATCCTTTGACCCCCCTCCCCCGACTATTTCGTCCACTTCCGGGGGAGTCAGTGAAGTCTGGGGAAGCATGTGTGAGTCTGATCCACTGGTTTATGTTTCCTTTCCTTAGTCTTCTGTTTATTTGCAGCTAAAAGTAAATCGAAGAAGGCACCGGAGAGCGACCAAGCGGGAGAGGGACGCGACGTGGTGGCGTATGATGTGGATATGTTCGATATGTAGCTCTTGTGTTCAATAAATATAACTGTGTAAATTTCTTTTATTTTCTTACTACTGTATTGTCTGGGTTACAAGCACACTTCTAAATAAATGTTTCAAAAGGCAACGCACATGTCACACAGAGAACCTGCCGCTTGTCGATTCAACAAATAGACTAATTCCTTACCAGTGCAGGATGTTACCCCATCTGCCTGAACTGAAGATGACCTTGTACATTGTATTTATCAACAACCATGATTGGAATGTTTTTAGCTTCTGCCAAAGCCCACTGCGCGTGTAACCAAGACAATACGGTTCCAGAACCATCTCTTTCCATTTGAACCACCAAAAATGATAATTGTGTGAATGAAATAAATACTAATCGAAAAGAAAAGATATGCTGATCTCAGAGATTTATTCACAAATAAAAACAGCACATCACAAATGCCTTTCCTGATCAGGGTAGTATTCTGCGTAATCATACGTGATGTGAGGAAGCGGCTTTTCAATATACCCTGCAAAATAAGGAATGAAGATGTGTTCAACTGAGATGATTAAATAACTGACCCAGGTCCCACGCCTGCTCCAAAGCAATGAGCAGCCTCCGGTGTTGGTCTTGGCAAACCCCTTGAGTTAATAAACACGAGAATGAAATCTGATGGAGCTGATTGCTTTCTTCATACCTGTCTTTTGATAGGGAAGCAGAAGCCCTGTTTCCGATGATGTAAACTGCTTCAGTAATTCAATATTCTGGATATGAAATAGATTACAAGGTGGAGAAAGATCCGCCAAAAATTATGATCACATACCCTTGGATCAACTACAAGGTATTCATCTCGGCAAATTGGGCAAGGGTTACCGGTAGCAACGACTTTACCTCTCTGAGAAGAATGAAAAAAGCAAAGTAAGAATATTGTTAGAATAAAGTTCTGAATTACAGATTGGTACAAATACTTACAATGCACTTAGATCGTGTTTGAGATGGCGGGAAAGCACCCTTGTGGTTGCGACGATATGGCTCCCAAACAAGAACATCTCTGTATGTTTGCTTAAAAACTGTAATGAGAGGATATGTAATGAAAGTAGGAATCCTCTTAGCAGAGGCTTCAGGGATGATAGAAGTCTGAGCAGGATGACAAACGCATTGTAGCACACAGCATTTTATGGCGCACATCTACAGTATTGTCTCGGTGAAACGTGCAGTGCGTGGAAGTGGAGCCTAACAGCATGAGAGTACAAATAAACATACACTCTACTAACAACACCATGTTTTTGGTTGTTGATTGCTCTATTAAACCTTGGGAAAGGACCCCTCATAACATATAACCCTTAAAGTAACGCACATGTCACACGTAACTTTGTAACGGGAAGAACCCCCATGCTGGCAGGTGACGTTATAATGTTTGGGAGTACTAAAGTTTATAAATATATGACAATTCATTTCCTCATTCCAAGGTAGAAAGAAGTATTACCATCACTCTGCATGTATCGTATGCTAGTTTCGACGGAATGGAAGGTGAAGTATTTCTTTTTATCGTCCGCTTTGCTTGCTGCTTCATCATCATCTTGCCATCGTCGTTGCGTTGTGTTGATAGTTCTGACAGAAGGAAATAGACGAGTTTTGCGAGTGGAACAAAGCTGAAAAAGAGGAGAAATATTGGCTACGACATTAATTCTCGATTGTAGTTGCCGAGCTATTGTTCATGGGTTACAGCTCGTGAGCAGTAGTTCGGCAGCTCAGCTTCAGCCAGGCCATAGCAAATCCAATGCTACAGTCTGTTTAAAACTGCCTTGTTTTTGCAAATAAGAATATCAATTATCGTGAGCTATAGCTCGTCACCATCCACTGCCGCCAATCTCTTTAATGTGGTCAAGCAATAGCCCGGGGGCTACAATAGTGGAATGTTGGTGAGATGGAAACCCCATATCTGCTGGATTCAAATAAGGTATTGGGTGATACTCGGTAAATTTCTTCAGGAAAATTAAAATTGGGACTTTCGATTGAAATTCTTCATTCATACAAAATATGTGTCACATGGTGGCATGCTATGTGATAGAGATATGCTGATGTGATAGTGATATGCTGATGTAATAGTGATATGCTGATGTGATTTTATCAATGAAAAAAGAATAAAATCTTACTGGAAATGTACACAGCCCACTATAAACGATAATTAAAGCAAAAAGAAGTGATGCAAATTTCAAGGTTTTATGGCTCAGGCCTTTATTCGTGGCACCAATTATTCGCAGTCAAGGGTAGCGTCATTTTATTCTAATGAGCTATGGTATTAATGGCTGGTGTCACTTAAGCTCTAATGCAGTAAACAGAATTAATGTAGCAAGCATAGAGTAGGCCTATCTTTAATTGAACGGAGGCCATGCAGGTTCTTCAGGCTACAAAGCCTGTTGTTTTAAAAGGATGGGAAACTGAATTTTAAGTGATGTTCTATTGACTCATAGCACCAATTGATAGCATTCCGTGCCATGAACACCATGCCTGGATGCAAGCGTAAGGAAATAATGCATTCCGAATATCGGGGTTAGCATTGCGCCTATGGGAGAATGGCTTCCATTGTGAAGCATAGGAGGCAAACGTCAGCTGAGGGCTTGCTGTAATTGGTCCCGTTCCCCTCATGAAGCTATCGATTTCAGCCAATCAGGGCAGACCATCTTCGCCATAAAAGGACATCTTTGTTGTTTACGAATCGGAAGCGTCAGTATTGCGCATACATGGTGCACTCTGGCTGACCTTTTTACTGTTTCAGGATGAGAAACCATGGTAGGTGTCCTAGAAAATCGCTTGTTGAAAAATAGCAAAAAATATCTTTTTTTTGCACCTGACTGGTGGCAAAATGATTATTCTATCTATTTCCGAAAAGAAAATGAAAAAAATATCCAGGGGTTTAGTTGCAGGACACGCTGATATGACGAGGCCCATTGTAAAAGATGGGGAACTCGGTATTTCATCATAGCGTCTGACGTCACGCCTAATTAGCAATATATCTCCCGCGAAATCATTAGCGTTGATATTCCTTGTGTGGGCCAGGCATAGGAATCATTTTTGGTGCATCAAATAATGACTCAAAGTCCATTTTTAACCAGTTCTCCCTCCCTTTAAGCATTACTTAAATATGGGCCACACATTGACTTCCGTGGGTTTATAAGGGATTTTTGTGGAATGCGTGTCCATATAAAGTGAAACTGACATGCTCTCAGCCTCTGCCTTAGAGCACCGTGCGTGACACAATACGGTAGTGACTTTATCATCAACCGAGAGGTCATCCATCTCAATCGGCGGCAGAGTAGTAAGTAACCTACATTTTGCTGATGAAATCAACCTACATGTAGGCAGTAATACAGAACTACAGGACACTTGTACATAGCGCATCTGCATTTGGCATGAAAGTTAGCAGAGATAAATTAAAGATCATGGTGAACAGCAACAACAAAACCCAGAACAGCATTAGAATGGATTGCGTACTCCTGGAAGAAGTAAAAGTATTCAAGTACCTGGGGGAAGTGTTGACAAAGGACGACAGTAGTGGAAGAGCGGTCCAGTTAAGAGTAGAACAGCAACGGCAGCAATGGCCAGACTGCAATGAGTCTGGCAGAGTAACATCAGTTTCAAAACCAAGCTCCAACTATATAAAAGCCGATTGACATCTATCCTGCTATGCGGTTACAAAAGCTGGACGATGAAAGCCAAAGACGAGAAGAGAGTCAGAGTCTTTGAAACAAAAAGCTTTAGGAAACTCCTGCATATCTCGTACAAAGATAGATGAACGAACGAGTACATGAAAGACAAGGTTAGGAGATTGGCTGGCCCACAAGAACCACTGCTGGCAACTATAAAGTGGAGAAAGTTCACATGGCTTAGCCTCTCAAAGACCATCATGCAGGGCACTTTCGAGGGTAGGAGAAGAAGAGGGTGACAGAGGAAAGGGTGGAATACAACATGACGGATTGGATGGAGGGCAGCCTGGATGAATTAACAAGAGCTATAGAGAGCAGAAGAGTGGAGGAGGCTGACCGGGCTTGCGGTCCTCAGGTTCCCCCAACGACGCCGGTCAAGGGACGAGTGAGAGAGTGAGTGAGTGAGTTAATGACTAAACAGCATAATTTTAAATGTCTAAACAACATAGAAGATGCATGCATGGGGGTAGGGGGCTTGATGTCTAAATTTGAGTTTTTTCCCTGACCATGACAAACGAACACCCAGAACCACGTATACATTTTTTTTCCACCAGTGTATTGTTGGCTAGAAAAATACAGGTACGTACAACTGTACCAGACTCTACTTATACGTTATGCAACGTCTGGAATTTTAATAGATATCCTTTATTCTTACTTACAGGTTACTTACAGGTCCTCTTCTGATCTTCAGGCTGAAATAACCTCTTATGATCAGCTCCTTTTATTTTATTTTATTTTGATACATTTTATGGTGGCCGGAATGGTTTGTGTTTTGGGTGATTCTTTAGATGATAGTCCAGTCTTCTTTCGAAAGTTGCTATAGATGGGGATGCGATGATTTCTGATGGCAGTTGATTCCATAGTGGGGCTATCCTGATTTTGAAACTATTTTTTCTAAGTTCTGATCTTGATGGCTGGTGGTAAAGTTTAGTGGGTGCCTCTTGAAGTTCTGCTATTGAAATGGAAGAAATTTTGAGTTATTTGGGTGTCGTAATATTCTGTGGCTATTTTATAGGTTTCTATTAGGTCTCCTCTGATTCTTCTGTACTGCAGATTTAGATCTTTCATTCCTGGTAACATTCTAGTGGCACGATGTTGGACATTTTTTATTGCGGTGATGTGTTTTTTTAAGTGTGGTTTCCATACCTGATTAGCATATTCAAGGTGTGGCCTGACAAAGGATTTATATAGGAGAAGAAATGTGTGGTTATCAAGGTAAGTATATGTTCTTCTGATGAGGGCCATGATGGAATTAGATTTTTAAATTTTCGCTTGGATGTGGTGGTCAAAAGTTAGCCTATTCTCGAGTATAACACATGGAATCTTAGACATCGTGGAAAGCTTAAATGCGTTTACCGTACAGCGAAGCCCAGGGCAGCAGGGCCGAGATGGCGCCGCTGTAGTATGTCAGCTAAATTAGTAAATATTGACATATTATCGCCCATGTCATTTGAAGGCAAGGTCAGCTACAGGAGTAAATAAGAAGAGACCAGAGAACGAAAGAAATACTCACAGACGAATTATATAATTTTGTGCTCATAAGTGGGGAAAACAAGGCCCGTAACCTAGACATTCCAAGCGACATTGCGTATTTTTGTTTGTTCAGAATATTTCGTTTGGTTGAAGTGCGTTATGATGACAGCAATCCAACTTCTTCCTTGCTGCAAGGTCAACCTTTATGATCAAAACGTCTTTTACTGGTATATGACCATTGTGTAACACCCAGTTGGCCGCTCCGACCGAACTGGTGGTGTGGCGTCGTCTGCTCGTTAGACAATGGGTATATGCCACATAATAGATTGTCTATGTGGGGGGCGTGATGGACAATTCCGCGAAGGGCGAAGGAAGAATAATCTTTGCAATATATATCTGCGTGTAAAAGTTGCTTCATTATCCTCATTATGTCCCCTTTGCAATGAAATTAACAAGAGAAGTGGGCATCTCATTCAATTAGGCCTACACATGGCTCAAGTCAACCGAACTCCTGAACCCAACTTCAGTCATTTCAGCTACTGAACAATTGTCTTACGAGCAGACGTCGGCCACTCCACCAGTCGGAGCGGCCAACTGCATGGGCGTTTCTCAATACTACTGAACGTCAAAAGAAAGTACCCCGTTTTTAAATGCCGATAAAGAATGCAATATGATATTTAGAATTATCACAGTTGAGCACTTGCTAACCATAAGATTTGCTCACCCGATGAAGTGGATTTTTTATTGCTTCATTTTCCTAGCAATGGGGTTTTGGGGTAAAAACAATCTTTTTCGCTAAGTGCAGCGATGCGAGCAAACAAAAACATCAAAATTATCAATTTTATAGCCTCATTTCTTGTGAACAATTTGCCACGACCGGCAGCAACAGGGCGTGGTCTATTTCGAGATAAAAGACTCGGGCCAGCATAGATCCCTCTATTATAGGCATAATGTCGATGATCCAAGCGCTAAGCGAGAGATTCGACAAGTTAAGACAAAATGGAAACAAGTTCTCACCGGAGTCACCGTCTACCATACCTGAAGCCAAATTCGATTATAAACGCAAAAATGAACTGCCCAAAAATGTCCTGTTGCAAAAATCGGACGACGAATATGACTTCTGATCAGCCATTTTATGCACGTCAGGGTATTCAGGGCACTTCGCTCAATGTAAAGTCATAAACACGGCCGTTGCCTAATGGCAACGGAGCGTCGAAAATCATGCGAACGGCGATTTTTCAACGAACATTGCATTATGTTGTTGAACTTTGGCTGATTGCGAGTCATCGTACTGACCCCAGGCTATAAGTTTTTTCAGTTGTTATTATAATGCTTGATTACCACAAGGAACATAAATTTAGGTCGGTAGGCCTACTAGTGCATTTTTCTGGGCTTCATTTAACCGTGCTATATGATGCATCCTTGAGGAAAATATCGAAAATATAATAGTCTAAAATCGATTTTGAATTAAGGCATAAATCAGGAGTCTGCCGCATTTTGACACAATGCCGACCCCTGTTTGACTCAAATTGGCGCCAAATGTGATCACTTGACTTTCTGGAAAATTCAATGCTTGCAATTTTCACCTGGAAAGCTAAACTATATTCAAGTAAAATTTCAACTTTTTGTGACGTGTTCTATATTGTGGCTGACGAACTGTGATATTTTTTCGGCTGGCTCCGATCGGCTGCACTGCTAATGCATGTACATGCGTTATATATTAATTAATGCATGTATGTTCTTGATAACATACGTCTAGCTGTATGCATAAGACAATATTAATAATGGAAGGATTTGTAGCAGTCTCAGCGTATGATATAAGTTGATTCTTGTTGCTGTTTAGGCCCACACTGTAATGATGCAGCTGGAGCCCAACTCCCCCCGCCCCCACAAAAAAAACCCAAAAGAACAAAAAAAAACAAAAAACAAAAAAAAACAAAAAACAAAAAAAAAAACAGGGAAGGACGGAATGGGAAAAGGGAAGAAAAACATATAGAACTATTAGAAGGAAACAGTTTAGCCACTATTACTAAAATTATAATCGTGAATATAGTTTAGCATTGGGGATGTACTGGATAACTTCGTTAAAACCTTGTTTCCATTGGCACATATATGTATTTTATACATTTATCTGATATGCCGGTGGAATAATCATGTTAGTGAATGTTATCTACGTCATTAAAAACCATTTTTTCCTTCTCTTATCCCATAAACACGCACGTCATATTTCAGTCACAAAATAACCAAATTCTCTAAGCATCATATGGTCATCATTTGGTCGGTTTGACGTCAAATGACGTCATGACCATAATGCGACGTCGCAGCGACGTCGCACTGACGCCATGTGCCCACTGGAAAAAAGGTCCGCTTTAGCGGACCTTATAACCGACTAAACAACCGATAAAGGTCTCAGCCAGCCACAAAGCAATCGACTGGCTGGCTTGAACGGTTCTGGGTCACAGATGATGACTCACATAATGATATGGTTCTGGGTCTAGTAGACGGCCCTCTCGTTTTGACGATTTTGTTTCTCGATGAATGCGTTGCGTGTCACTGTCACATGTTGCGACGTTTTGCTTTGCTCCCATTCTATATAATGTCTTTGAAGTCTCTGTATATTAACACTCGTTTCGTTTCCCTGTCTTTCTTCCACCATTCCGAGCTTCTAACTTCCTTTATTATTATTATTATTATTATTATTTTTTATTATTATTATTATTATTATTATTATTATTATTATTATTATTATTATTATTATTATTATTATTATTATTATTATTATTATTATTATTATTATCATTATTTTTTTTTTTTTTTTTTTTTTTTTTTTTTGCTTCTTTTTCTTGCAAAGATGTTCGAGAATTTTTAACATTAACATTCAAAACGCTAATTGCGGCAGAATTCGCCGATCGCAAAGTGCTGTCCTACTTGATCCATTGCCTGCAACTGCAATGTAGACGGGGGCTGTTGTATTGTATAAGTACTTCAGTGTATGAATTGATGTAGGCCTATAAGCCCTTTAGTGTAGAAAAAAGAGGAGTTCTATGTTCTACGTTCTATTGTGATCATATAAGCCTATCAACATAATGTCGAATGATTATGTTCCACGGGCGATCGGGATCTGACATAGTGTAGGGCAAATACTATTTATCAATCTTAATGTATACTGGTAGTGAGTGGTACATGTAGTCCTTGGTGTAGGGCAAGTGATCATAATGGATATTGTGAATAGTCATAACGCCACGTAGTGAGTCATAACGTCATTTGTGCCTTCGCTTGATTGGGTTAAATGGCTAATTGTCATTTTTGTCATATAATTAATAACCACGGAATAATGGCTTCAGTTGCGTTGCCAATAATCGAACGAAGCTCCCAGTGCCAAATCGAGACACACCGAGCTTCTCAATAAAGAATATTATTTTGTGAAAATTGCGAACGTGAGAACTTTCAATCGGGACGTCCCAGGTGAGAGCACTCAGGTGGCTGTTCCAACTACCACACACATTCCTGCTGTGCAATTTGTCCCTTCATTTAAATTCTTAGTGTCGCAGACAATGCATTTCGTGATCAACGGTAGACTTTATTTTGATCACGTACGTATCGATTAAAAATAATATGATAATCATTTGTCAATTCTAGTTGATTAAATTCATCACTTAAACAGGGCGTGCGTAATGTAATCAGAACAGCGAAAATAGCCTCGCCCCGCAGGAAGTCCAAATTGCTAAATATGGTGAAAGTGTGATTTAGCTTCGTCGCTGTGTTAATCAATTTACAACGCCGAAGGAGCTCCCGTAGCAGTTGTTTTTCATTGGTAAGACACGTTACCTGCCTTCTCACACCTTTATTATGGCTCCTGTGTGATTCCCTCAGCTTATTTGGCGGTTCTGGACACTCACTCTCCTGTTAATCACACAGTGACAGTGACACTCACTGACTGAGTCACTCTCACTGACCATCATGATGATAATAGATATCGTGACAGGCGTGTCACTAGTTCACTGCCAAAACTGTTTTGCAGTTTTTGTTATGAACTTGACGCCGGACGGTTTATCATTATTCTGTGCTGATGTATATGTTATAGGCTAGTTAGCTGATCACTTCCTCAGTCTCAGACTGACATACTTACTTAAAGGTACTACATAGGCCTACTACAGCAATTAAATTGATTCAAGATAAACTGAGGTATATAGGCCTACACCTCTTACCTCACCAGATTCATCTGTGCTTTAGCCTGTTGACTAATTCAGTTTGTTTAATTTGTGAATTTCCTAATTTAAGTTTTGTGATCATTGACTTCGAGACAAAGAGTCAGTATTTCAGAAAATATAAAAGGAGAAAATTGTTTAAATGATTCTGAAACCTAATTCTGTGATGATAATGGTTAATTCGGTCTAGTAATAAGAGCTTGGAAATTTATTTATAAATTTCAATCACTGATCAGTCCTTCTGATAACTGCTTTTTCAAGTGGACACTCCCTCCTAACATCACTCTCCCTGATCTTGAGTTGACTGAACTTGACTCTTTAAAGTGCAATTTCTTTGTGATAAATAACTTGAGAATTTCAGTAATTCATGCATTTCACATGTGAGACCAAACAAAATTCTGACTTTGATCATTATCGGCTTTTCCTTGGTTGCTTACAGTTACGGGTACCATGTAGTCTTGGTTATAAGCACCCTCCTAATTAAACGCCACTCAACCTTTTTCAAACCAGAAATTGACTAATTTATGTACACACTCTCTAACGCCAAGGTGTTTAAAGGAGCATGCTCGGTGCCAATGTGTTCCTTTAATTGTTACAGGCAGTGTCAGCTATCTGTCAAATGTCGATTTCACAGGTTGAAATCCTTTTCAAGGCAAGAATTTTTTTCCCCAACTGCAGACAAATGTTCCTATCCGCACAATCATTTTTTCACCAACTGCATGAGTGAAGATTATAACCCCATAAGACGCAATGCACTACATTGTATACTATCAGCAACCATGCTTTGGAAATGTACAAACTAAGACTTTATGAGGCTGTTTCAAACGATCTCTATAGATGAACATTAAATCAATTAGCAGCCATGGAGGAGAACTTGATCCATTTAAGCCTTAACTCAGAGCATGCAAAGCCACCACAGCTATCTCTATGCACAACCAGCAAACCAAGTTATGTAGGTCACTTTTAATGAGCTTTGGTATTAATTGCCCCATTTCACTCAATCTCTTATGCTGTAAACAAAATACCAAGCATAGAGTATCTTCAATTGAACTGATGCTGTGCACGTTCTTTTGGCTACGCAGACTGTTGTTATAAGCAATACTTAAATATGAGCCACACGCTGATGCGCTTTTCACGGGTTTACAACCTTGGAGGTTTGTGGAGAGCATTTCCTTGTAAAGTGAAATTGACATGCTCTCAGCCTCTGTCTTAGCGCACTGCGTGTTTTACCAAGACTATACGGTATTTATTAGTGAGTATTCAGTGATGGCTTTGTAAACATTGCAATTGAAAATCAGTTGAAGATTTGATTTGATTTTGATATTTGAATAGCAACTCTTAATTGTTATGATTTAATTTCATTTATTACATCCTTGTTGAGTGCTTTTACCCCTGCATTAAAAAATATTTGTACAATTCGACTGTGGTCATAATCACAGTCATTGTTATTTATAATTTAGGCTCAGATTTTCTTTTTCTCATTTTTTTCTTCTTCTGCTGTGTATTTAACTTCATAAATTTTAATGATAATTAAGGGCCTCATTGGCACAGTTGTTGAGGGGTCATATATGTTTGGTGTTCATTAACCTGGTGTTAAAACTGTTAATCAAGGCAAATGCCGTAACAAATGGTTCCAAATTGAACTATTTTTCAAGTGCAACATTACATATTATCAATCAATCAATCAATCAATCAATCAATCAATCAATCAATCAATCAATCAATCAATCAATCAATCAATCAATCACTCAAGACAATTTAGAGACCAAACATCAGTTTGTTATCACGTAAAAGAAACCAAGCCTCTAGTGTTTATTTTATGTGTCCACTTTCTATAACATTGAGCATTCAATCATTGCTAGGCCAACAAGATGAACATTGGACTCCATTTCTTTAAGCAAAAAAAAAACAAACCAACAAGAAGTCTGTTGAAGCCTGTTGTATAGAATAGAACTATAGATTGGTATATAGAAGTTTTTAGGGATAATTCCAAGGAGGAAAGGAAATAGTCAAGAGAAGAAAAAAAAAGTCATAAAAAAAGTTGAGAAATGATGCAGAAATTACCAAGTGTTGCCAAAAATGGTTTTCGATTAAACACAGACAAATATATTGAAATATGTCATTTTCTTCAAGGACAAGACAGCACACAGTTTACTCTACTAAGAAGAATATGTATTTTCAAAAATTTCAAAATAATCAATAATTCATGCAATTAATAAATATTGCGTTAATTACCACTATGACATTGCTTCGTGCTGAAAACATTAAATCTTCGGATTTAGTAAGATGTATATGCTAGCAATGTACTGTGTTAATTTCAATGCAACAACTTTGTGTATATCGTAATTACTATTTTTCAAGATTACGCAAGAACAGTGCAACCTAATGCAGTTAAAGGGTAATGCTTTGTTGTACATATCATCGCACTGAATCGTTTGGTGTGAACTACAAGGCCGTAGCTCGAATAACGAATGAGCTAGGGTCGAGCTCGGTTGCAACTTTGGAAATAGGTATACGTTGAATGTTATTCTGCGCCCATTTATGCAAAGAAATAAATTAAAAAGTCAATTTTGAATGATGTAGGAAAATTTAAATGCGAGAGGTGATTGATTGCAAAGAGAGCAAATCAGATGAGCCCTGAACGAGCATTGAGGAATGTCATATCTTGTATGGCGTTTCAATACAAACTCTCTGCTTTGTTTTGATTCCAAGAAATAAAAATTAGTGTTACTTTCACAACAATAGCACTCTCAAACATAACGATAGTACAAGAGCGTTGCCTTATTTATGCGTTCAATGAAGCTTATCCATGGTCAGGTGCACTGTTTACCTCCAAAAAAATGGAATGATGAGTGCACTCTATTAATTGAGATAAATCGGCATAAATGTTGATGAAATTGTAATATCAATTACAGGAAAATCAGCATGACATGTCAGACTAACCATACCAAGTATTTATTCCTCTTATCATTGTGTGACTTTTACACCGCAATCTGTTTGTACCACTGGCTCAGAAATGCGTAGCACCATTGGAAAGCATTGAGATCATACAAAAAGATAAAAATAAATACTAATCATAAGAGGTATTCTATTAATGATGGTTCAGTTCCTGCTTGTATGTGTTTTGAACTTTTGAGCTTTGAGTGTCCTCACAAGTCATTTTAAGTAATACCATATCCATTAGACCATTACCGTATCATGATAAATAAAGCAGATTTGAGCTCTTCAAGAACACGGCCTGTTCGATCATAATTAATGAACCTCAACAGCCACTGTTCAATACACATATGAACTAGAACCAATGTATCATTGTGATCCGGACATGGTTTCAGCTGATTGCATGTTTTTTTCTGGAGGTTACTGAATAATTTCAGGCAGTATTTCAAAGTTACTTATCTGACAGCTTTGTTGCTCTACTAGTATCAGTAGTATGCCTGGGGATCGTAACCCTCAGGCTGCTGAGAGGAAATAGCGCACCCAGATAAACAAACACGTCTAATATTTCATTTCACCGATCGGGTCTCATTTCAATGATTTCATTGAATTATCTTTTTGCCTTGACATAGAAATTTAGTGGCATTAAATTGGTCCATATCCCTTTATTAGATTAATATTACATGTGAAGGAAATGGAAGTTGGTACATTTATTGTACAAGTGTAAAACCATGTCAATTTAATTAATTTAAAATTAAATTATTAATGTCAGGTTAATTACTTGTATAGATTTCTAAATTTGTCTTGGATTCTTTGACATTGAGGAATTTTAGGAATATATTTTCAATACGGTTAGTATTTTCATTCACGAAGTAGTCATACTTGAGAGCTTGAAAGCCAGATTTTCTAGAGTAGTTAAAGCTATTGAATAAGTATAATGATGTGGTCAGGCGAGTGACACCCATTGAATTAACGTTTGTATTCAAGTGGCTACCACTCAGTCAGAGCAACAGGCGAATGAACATGGTAACTGCTGGTCATTTAAAGGCAATAAAAGTCATTAAAAATAATTTTCTGCTTCACAGGTCATATATAGTCATAACAAGTGGGTGTTTTATTTATTTTTTCTCCCTGTTACATTGAAAATCTGGCATTCTTCATATTAAGTAGTGTTTAATCCTCAAACTCCACCAAGGGTATTTATATTTGAAAATGAATTTTTCCTCGGTCTGGGTGCGGTTTCTCTGCTCGATGGAATTAACCAAGAATCTGAGGGTGATTTTGTGAATGCTCCATTTCTATTAGAATGCGTTTATGACTGACTATGAATGTTGAACATGACTTACTCATGAATCATCTTCTGCTTTCAGGTGATGTGTTATGCCTGGCCATCCAGCGATGAATGGTCATCATGATAACTACCGTGGCCCCCCTTCTGCCCAGGGTTACCAGTGAGTAGTGCTTCCTTCATCCACTCATATATCATTCATTTCGATTGTAAACAACTTGAATAATTCACCTGCATTTTGTAATTTGTGTACGCAATGTTAATGATCAGTACGCCTGAGCTAAGGTTTCATTTGAGGACATTGTTCTAACTCAAAAACAATTGTGGAATTTGTGGAATCTTGGAAGGTATCCAGTTTCTGGGGCTATCAATTGCTGCTTTTTGGGGGATTGTTAATCATTAGATTATCACACTTTTGAAATCTGAACTTTGTACTGAAATACTGGGAATAACATAGCACGCCCTGCTAATCTCCCTCATCATGTATATTATCGATCTGTGGATTGAGGTTGATCTCCTGCTGGCCGCACCACCTCAGCTTAAAAGGTGAAATCAATGAGAGGCTGATTGAATGTCTACCTGCGAGGCATGCCACATTCACATCACCTAGCCTTATTTTTTCCCTCTCTATGTTAAATCAACTTAATTAATTAGCTAATTAAATATTTATTTGTCTTCTTTAACAAGAACTGAATAGATCAGGATATTCTATTTATAAATTACAGCTAAGATAACTTCTGTTTTGGACCATTTTCTTCTGTGTGGGAACTAGAAGATTTAAAATTTTAAAATGAGCTCCTTAACATATATGATAAAAATCATAAAATACTTGAACTTATCGATCATATTGACTTTCTGCCACTGATCCCGTATTTATTTGTGAAATTCCACAACGCCGCCAACTCATGCTTTTTAGGTAGCGTAGCAAGTCCTGTGCACTGATATCTGCACTACAAGGAATCCCGCTTATAGCAATTTTAAGCTGGAATACAATTTACCATTATAATTGAGTAAAATAAAAAAATAAAAATTATTATTTACAAAAAAAACCTTTATTATGCACTGAGTTCAAAAACTAATATTCGAGTTTGTTACATACGTAACGCATACTGTTTGAGCTGTGCAGAATGATTTATATCTCTTTGCGGCATATTATCTGATTAAGAATCTCGAGTGACGATTCATCTCCACGGTTAGATTTACCAGTCGCCATTTTACCGTCAGATTAGCATTAACATGGAATAGCTCTCCTTGCTCTCTTCTCTCAACAATAAATTGAGTTTCCTTCAGCCATGGACTCCCATTCTAAAAGGTATCATTTTTTTCATAATTTTTCCTATTCATTACTCATATAGGTGTAACTCAGATTGACTGATTTCTATGAATATATGTGTGCTGTGTATGTCTCTGTGCTTATGAATTATTTACGTTTCTAATGCACTTACTTTGTGTCTTTCAGCGGAATGGGGTATCGGTCTGATGATCCGTACAACCAAGGTCCCATTGAACCTTACTATGACACAAGGGGAGCGGAGAGCCCGTACGACCACAGGTTTGTGTCCCGATAAATCCACCTACATCATCCGCCTCTCATTCAGTCTTGACCTTTGAACTTGCCGAGGTCACGCTTTAGCTGAATGAACAAAAGTACTCTTCACGTAGACTTAATCACTGTCATAAATTTATAACTGCTAATGAACTAACTATGTAATTGATATTAATCAATATTTTATCTCTTTCTGATGCATTGTATATAGCTATATATTTTACTCTCTTTGGAATCATTCAACTTGCTTTTCTTCTCTGTTTATTATTTTTTATAATTCTTAACTCTAATCTTTTTTCTTTTTTTTTTCTTTTTTTTTATCCACTTCCCTACTCAGGCCCAGAGAAACAAACGGAAAGAGGTAACATTTACTAATCCCTATTCATTGATAATTTTTGTGTTTTTCTCACTGATTTGCATTTTTAAAACATGACTTGTTATTAATCTCTGTTTTTGGGAGAGGGTGGTGCTTAGAAATCTCCGTCCCAATTTCTTGGATTGCTACTTCCACTATATAAATGCTGCCTGTATCACAATACTGCACTAGATTGCTAAAATCTGTAGGCTGACCTGTTAAAGTTACAAGAACTTCACAAGAACTTCAGATTTACATAATTAGATATATTGGCTCTCAAATTTAAAACACTCGCAGCATTGCATTGTTTTGAGTTTGTCTTTATTTGACCTCGAAAGTCATGGGAATTTTCTGATGTCGTAAACCGAGAAGTTGTTGAGCAGAAATACCACGCATACTGAACGAGTGATCACAGAGTGAAGGGGCGTTCTTTGATCTTATTGATTAGTAATGACTTCTGAAGCAGCAACCGTTGAACAATTACACTCCTTTTGCACACACTTACTGCATGCTGTGCTTTGAACACAAAATGTTGCTGTTTAATCTTAGCTTTATGATAATTGCCTCTGTGCTGATCAAAACACTAATATACACATTGTGGAGATTGCATGCTCAATAGCTCATGCGTTTGATAGACTTGAACTCCGGTCAAGATTTGAATCCCCAAATGTTTGATTTATCCTTCTGCAGATTGCCGACTGTCTACTCGGACCTTTCTCGAGATGAACCACATGACATCCGCTACAATGGAACTGCAGCAGGATTCTCAGTAGGTAAGGGTCATCTCACACCTCCATCCATCTGGGTGCCACTATCTAGTATGCATGATAAAACTTAAAGATGATAAAATTCAGATGATGAGCATAGTACATCTCTGTCTCATAATAACTTCTGTCAATTGTGCTGCCTCTCAAAACGTTCATGTTTGCAGATTTGATGTCCTGATTTCACATCTGCCTCTGCTCTCAATCACATTGATTATATTAAGCTTTACGTACTAATTGGCAGAGGTCACTCACACAGTCAATCAATAAATTCCTAAGCTTCACTCATCCTAATTTATGCTTACATGTTTGTAATGAGAGATTAGCATTTTCTCTGTTGTGGTAATTTGTAATTTTTGTGTGGTTAGCAAAGGTTGTTGTAGCCTTCCTGTCGTTTACTATGAAATGTTGGCAGTTGATAAAAAATGATAATTTGATTGCCGTCAATTGAATATCTTCCTGTTTGTTTGCTTTCAATTCAATTCAACTAAGTGTCATTAGACATCCACAGAGAGAATACAAGTTATGCAACTATTTTACATTTAACAGAAGATGAAAATAGAAAAGGTCCAAAAAGGGCAGACCCCAGATGGAGTAAGGGCCTCATCCATCATGTATGCTATATTTCACCGATTAAAAATAACGAACAATGTGTAATTTAGTTTGCCTATCAAACTATCATATAATAAAAAGGAGTAATGAGGGG
>KB308962.1:64020-84783 GCA_000328365.1 Capitella teleta | reverse complement strand
TAAAGGGATGGGGAACTGAATTTTAAGTGATGTTCTATTGACTCATAGCACCAATTGATAGCATTCCGTGCCAAGAACACCATGACTGGATGCAAGCGTAAGGAAATAATGCATTCCGAATATCTGGGTTAGCATTGGGCCTATGGGAGAATGACTTCCATTACAAAGTATAGGAGGCAAACGTCAGCTGAGGGCTTGCCGTGATTAGTCCCGTTCCCCTCGTGAAGCTATCGATTTCAGCCAATCAGAGCAGATCATCTTCGCCATAAAAGGACATCTTTGTTGTTTACGCAACGAAAGCGCATGCGTGGTGCACTCTGGCTGACCTTTTTACTGTTTCAGGCTGAGAAACCATGGAAGGTGTCCTAGAAAATTGCTTGTTAAAATAAGAAAAATAGCGATTTTTTTATTTTTTTTTCGCGCCTGACGCAAAATGATTATTTTATCAATTTCCGAAAAGAAAAAAAAAAAAATATCCAGGGGTTTAGTCGCAGGACACGCTGATATGACGAGGCCCATTGTAAAAGATGGGGAACTCGGTGTTTCATCACAGCTCCTGACGTCACGCCTAATTAGCAATATATCTCCCGCGAAATCGTTAGGGATGATATTCCTTGTGTGGGCCAGGCATAGGAATCATTTTTGGTGCATCAAATAACGACTCAAAGTCCATTTTTAACCAGTTCTCCCTCCCTTTAAGTCAACGAGAAGTTGTAACGCTGACCAACATATACAGGAAGAGGTTTAAATTTCAAAATGACCAGCATGTGAATGAGTTGAGAATATGGGATTTTTAATTGGAAATCCACTCTAATAAGCTTTGATCTCTCTTATGTGCGTATTCTTTTCCCCAGATGCCGGCAGCACGCGATCTGACAGCTCCATGGGTCCCAGTTATGAACTGGATCATTTGGCGACATTCACCGTTGGCTCCAAACAAGGTACCTGACCTCTGACCTCATCTAACACTAGCTCAATATCTGCTTGTTCAGGCCTACTGTCGCCTGAAGATGGCATAAAAAAGCTCAGACAAATGGAGCTGACATCGGGAATTTGGACGATGCGCGTACAGTTGGTATTGGAGGCGCAGGACCTTGTCATCATAGATAGGTCAACTTCTGTGAGTGGAATCTTCCTGTCTTATTGCTGATTTAATATACATTTAATGCAGGAGGAGATCGAACGCTTCAGTTTGAGCATGGTGCAGGACCCAACAGCAGTCATTAATTCCGATCGCGGAGATGTCTACAATAATATTGTTTTATTCACGGTTTTGGAGGATCGCCACAGGCAGACGCCTCGAGAAATGCACATCTTCCAATGCTTGCATAAAGCAGTCAGTTTCTCTTGTTTTATTTCATCTTCATTTCTCTTCTTTTTTTTTACTCTTCTTAGGCCCAAAATGTTGTGGACGATGTGAAGGCTGCAAAATTTGGGAAATCTGCGCCTTCCCGTGTGCCTCAAGGCCACTCCCCCAATGCCCCCGTTGCTCCACTCATGCCTCGTGAGTTTGCGTTTGTGATCTTTGTTCTATGTGCCTTTTGTTGATGTTACAGCTGCTGGACCCAGCTACCCCTCCCCTCCTGGTTTGGGGCCTGCCGTTCGGACACAGAACAGACCGGATTCTCCAATGAGTGAGCGTACCGATCGGGATGTGGTGGGTAATCTTGCTCTCTGCAGATCGGATTCTGATGCTTTGACGTTTGCAGCAATTGTTGAATCATTGCTTTGATGATATCGAGAGGTTTGTCGGCCGTCTGCAGCAAGCAGCGGAATCTTTCAAAGAACTCGAACGCAGACGCGGCGGCAGAGACAGCAAAAAGAAACAGAAGAGTTATGGAGGTGACTGTCCTCCTCTCTGCATTCTGTGAACTCTTACGCTTGCATTTTTTCGTACTTTCAGATGGCATGTTAACCATGCGCGCCAGACCCCCACCTGGAAACGATTTCATTGAAATTTTCCAAAAGTTCAAACTCGGTTTCATTCTCCTGGTGAGGTCTTTTGCGTGAACTTGGTCTGCATTCTTGTTTGTCGTTCTTTTCAGGCGAAATTGAAANCCCACATTCATGATCCAAATGCCCCAGAGTTGGTGCACTTTCTGTTCACGCCCCTGTCACTGGTAGTTCAGTGGAGGGGATACGTGCCGCCATTCTATCCCAAATTCTCCAACGGCTGGCAGCCCTCTGCTGGTCACTTTGAAGAGGGGATGCAGACCTTGCCTTCAGCAGTCAGACCAGACTATGAAGATTCACACTATCGTGAAGCGCCTCGGACACTGGAAAGGTATTTCTGATTTCGTTTTTTATTCTCTAATTTTCAAGCCCGTATTTCTGTGCTTAGGGGTGCTGATGCCGGTTATGAACGCGAAAGAGAGCAGCGTGAAAGAGAACGTGAAATGGAGCGTGAAAGAGAGCGTGAAAGAGAGCGCAGAGAGGCTCAAGAGCGGCACATGAGGGAGATGGAGCTGAAGAATGAACTGGAACGGAAACAGACGCAGGAGAGGAGGATGGCCGCTGAAGCAGCTGCTAGGTCGCAACAACCCCCCATGTCTTCCTCCAGTGGCGGCAGTGGAGGTGCGAGAAGCTCAGAGGAATTTCTCAAGGAAATCCAACAGAGGGGAGCCAAGTAGGCAATTGTGCTGCACTGGTCTCTCTGGCTTATCTTCCTATTCCACAGGGCGTACGAAGTTAAACACCCTCGCGTCGGAGGCAACCCCAAAGAACTGACTGTCAAGAAGGGAGAGATCCTTATGGTGAGTCCCCCTCCCACCACATCGCTTACCCTGGGATCCTTGCTTGACCTTTGACCTTGCATGTTTCAGTTGTTGGACGACTCGCGCAAATGGTGGAAGTTGCAGAACCAACTGGGTCAAGTGGGCCATGTGCCCTTCACTATCCTTACTCCTTGTGATGGCCAAGCGGTACGCGGTTGAGAGCGCCCTCCCCCTCCTTCTCCTGTTCCTCTCGCTCCTCTTCACAATGATCACCCCCCCCCCCCCTCCAAGCTAGTCTTCCTCCTCACTGATTATTCTCAAGGGTATTTTCTGTATCACATGGCTTGTTGCGCATGTTTTACTTTGTCAATTTAGCATCTCTACTTTGAATATAAGTGTATTTTTCTAATGAACTAATTCGGATTCAGTCATATCTACTTGTACAGATTAATTAATAGTGTCACAATTTTTTATTTATATTTTTTCCAATTATTATTATGATTGACATTATATCGGATTATCATAACGTTCAAATGATGCCCTACGCATAATGAATTTGTGTTGATTTGTTCAAAATGGCTTTCTTCAATACCCTTCCTACCCCTTTCCCAAAATTCTAGCCATTCTCCGATTTTTCTCGTCGAAATGCTCCTCCTCCAATCAAAACCGACTCTTCCAAGAACTTTGCCCACCCCACTGTGATGAGCTCTTCCAGGAATTACGCACACCCGCCTCCTCATCACCCTGCCTCCTCATCGGCTGGGCGGAATGTTTCCTCGGGTGGTTATCAACAACATTTCTAACATTTTTTCACCGCTGCATGATCACGAAACTCCTTCAGCCAATTTTCACTAAGCAACGCAAACACATGCCTTGTTTTTTCATCTTGTGATCTTGAGATTTTTTTTTTCCCTCTGAATTTTTATACTGCCCAGTATCTGTGATTAAAATATTGTTATAGGAATTGTCTCATAATAGTCATAACTACCTTTAATTTTTCATCATGCTGGTATCATGTACAGATATATGGGGGTATTCATCAGTTTTTTGCTTTGTTTTTTATTCTTATTTTGTGGGATTTTTTTTGTGTTTACAATTTATTCTATTTCTTGTGGTGATTTCCTTGTTAAAGATAATGGATGAAGGAAAAAAACGAGATTTCATTTTTATTAATTTTTGCTGTTGTCTACGCCCCCCCCCTCCCCTACCCGATTGAGAAAAGAATCAAAGAATTATAGCAATAATTATGAACAATGATAATGCAAAATAAGCATATATAGCTTTCTGTACGGTGTTGCATAATTCATCATTTATTCTATGGAGTTCTACAATTAAAATTTTTTTTTTCATAAAATTTTATGCTACAATATTTAATGGGGATTTCAATTTATCACCTTCCCTTTTCCCTTGTAAGACCTATACTTTTTTCATACAAATTAATCTCCTCTATTAGTAATGAATATATACATTGCATATTCATATGGTATTATACTCAGCTAAATTTTCTACCCCTTCTAATTTTATTAAAATCGCCTCTTTTTATGTTCATTGTTCAATTTTCACTTGTTTTTTTTTTTTCTTGTTTTTTTCTTGTTTTTTTTTCTTTTTGTTTGTTTTTTTTTTCAATTCAATACTATAATTATATTATAATACTATTAAAATTTATTATTATTATTATCATTCCTATTTGATTTTCATTCTCTTTTTCTTTTCCGCAATAAAATGGAGACGATTATTAGTATGAACTTGGCACTTGTTCTGTTATCCTTAAATGTTGTCTCTGTGTTTTGCATAATTAAGATCAAACATCGTTTTTTTCTAATTATCATGCACCATTTAAACGCTAAAGTTCTATCAAGAGCTATTTCATTGACTCTGAATTCTGATAATTCTCAAACGAATGTTATCAGTCTCTGGGCTCTGTGTAGTGTCACTCAGATTACTTGCTTAATTTACCCAAGAGTTAATTAACAATGTTGTCATACTTTCGAACAGATTGAGAAACTGATATTAAGAATGGACCTAGGGAATAATGGGGCCGCGATAGAGCAGTGTTAGCGCGCTCGCTTATAGGGTCGTGGGTTCGATTCCTGGTCAGGCGCCTCGCCAGGTTTTCGAATCTCTTGACCTGAAAACCCTCATGTCCACCACAGCATGGCGCATTGCATAGTGTCGAATTGTGGTACCTGGTTGGATGAAGATGGTATTGTCATCGCCTAAGTGGCTGCTCCTTCAATGTTGATGCACCACTTAATGTGATCATAGCTCGCTGAGGGCTTATACGTGTCACGTCTGGGGGTCCTATAACCAGGGGAAATGTGTGAACAGCAAGGAAAGCGAAGCAAGTTGCGGTGTACAAGTGCATGAATTTACTATATATATATATATATATATATTTTTTTTGGATAATACAGCAAGATTTACACACACAAAAAATATCATTTGTGGTTCAGTAATATTTCATTGTGAGAAGTCATTTCCCAGTCGTCAAAAAACCGACTACAAGCAATGACGCAGACCTCCAAGGCTACCTTGCTCGATACTACACAAACTATTTTTTTTTTTTTTTTTTTTTTAATAGAAAATCTCCTGCGTATAAATGTCCAATGCATTGGGTTTTCACTTTTGGAACTAATGACGTCACCACTGATTTATTCTGTTGCTCTGCAGACGCCAGCAGAGGTGACAGTGACGTCGATTTCTTCTACTTCACCGATGATCTCATCTGCTTACCAAGTAAGAAACTTTGCATATATGATTTTCATTATACGGGGTCCAATAAGTTGAACCAATTGCGCACAACAAAAACTTATTTTATTCAGCATCACTTTTCGGTATATACTAATTTATAATACGGTCTTCGGTTTAATATCCTTGAAATCACCATTCACTGCATGTATATTCACTTCCATGTGGTATGTTCCAAGTTAATTCTTCCTTCGGATACATATTGTATCAACCACACAACAGATGCGTCGTCGAGCAGAAGGTACCAGGTCTACCGTGGATTGACCCCGTTCTGGATGCCCTAGAACGAGAGCAACCGACAGGAGTGGCAAATTTCACGTCCAGGACCGCTGTACAATAGCCATCTTTACTGCATGCGCAACAATGGAGGAATGCAACCGACCGATATAGTCCACAGAGAAAAGTTAGATATCGTCTCAGAGAGGGAAGATAGGGGTCGGGCTCAGATTCCATTAAAAGACCCCATCCTGGTTTACGAATATCCTGAAGATATGGAATCTCTCTATTTCAGCAATATAATTAATGTCCAGCTGATTCAGGGTTGTAAGTTGTAACCATTAACATCCTGCAGGGCAGAGTTGAAGGTCTCACTGTCAGTCAATGAGGAATTGCGCTGAAAAATCATTGCATGTGATGTTGTGTGTGTGTGTGAGTTAGGGCGCTTGGACTGGGAATATCTTACCAGAGATCAATCCATGTCATATAGAATATTTGATTTGACTACATGTACATGTATTGTGGTTTAACTTATAGCATACGAAAAGTGATATATGTGTTGACACAGCCAGTAGAAAGAGGGGTATTTCTTTTGTGAAAAGTTTGCAAACCCAAATTTTCATTGCATCCAAATCAATGATTCCAAATAATTATGCGTATAATTGTTCTATATGTAAATTGTTTCGCACACTAATCTGATATTTGGTTCCATATTCCACCGCACTCACACGAGTGACATGACACATGTTCCATTTTATTAGGGGACCTGTGTTCATTTCGGAACCCTCCCTGGCTTCACCAATTTTTGATTGAGCGCGCACTTATACCGATATCACATCGATATCTAAAATCAATTTTGAATGAGCCCGTAAATCAGCACTCTGTCGCATTTTGAAGAAATGGCGACCCCTGCTTCACTCAAATTGGGGTCAAAGGCGATCACGTGATTTTATGGGAAATTCAGTGTTTGCAATTTTCATCTAGAAAGCTAACCTATATTCAAGTAAAATTACAACTTTCTGTGATAACCCGTTCTGTGTTAGGCCGAGAACTTTTCTAACAACCCTCGTAAATAACAATTATTCTGGAATAAATAACATGAAAACAGAAAACAGCGTTTAAAAAAAGGATGAAAATTAATGCAGAAGATGATGGAAGATGAGCATTATTAGAAACAAAGGCATAAAAATCCTTAATTGGAAGATCAGCAATCAAATTGGAATAAGCCAACAGCAGTCAACGCTCATTTCTTAATTAATATCCTTGTACATCTGTTCATGCAAATCCATATAGTTATCACATCACGACAGCATGAAATCGTATGCTGGAAGAAAGTGATATTTTAAACCTCTCAAATTCAATGTATCTAGAAATTAGCCCACAGCAAATGTTGTATGCTAATATTTCTCTGTCAAAAATTGTATGAGCCTTTTGAGATGCATTCTCCATCATATCCGTAATTAGTTCAAACAATCCTGCTTTAGGCTGAATTAGAACGTATAATGCGTACTATGCACACAGAGAAATAGCCACGAGGTACTATATTATATGTACAAATTCATCGCCTAATATTATATTGAACACAAATTCTGTGTCATTAAATTCCAGGCACCAAGAAAGAAGTTCACCATTACGAGGCCTTGGATGATGTCACATCGCCCACGTCATCAGGTGTTCTGACGTCATCTTCAACACGTGATGAGGTTCAATCATGGCTGAGGAAGCAATGCTTTGCTCGGAGGTACAATTAAAATAATATAATTAGTTAGTACAATAATTAAAGTAATTCGAAAAGGAATTATTGGCAAACTTTGACCTTTGTGGGGCTGACGCCAACTTGGAGACCGTGCAAGTACGAAAGGGTTTTCGGATCAGAATATCTGGCAGGCTGTTACATGTATTGTATAATTATATAATAATTGCATACATGTACATGTATATTTATAATTAACCTGCGGTATTACGGTCGTACCTATTGAGGTGGTGGCATGGATATCTTTAGTCAAAATATTAAGTTAATTTGACATTATATTTTGTCTTCTTCAGGACCTGCAACAACCTTCACGGGGTTTCAGGGGAGGAGTTGTTGCGACTCCATCCGACGTCAATTCAGCGGTTGTGCGGACATCACGAAGGAAATCGAATTATCGCTCTTCTCAATGAAATCTCTAGAGCTGGAAAGATAATTATATTATATTAACGAATGCCTTACGTGGTGATAGCTTGGATTGTACTTGTGATACATGCAGTATGCATCTTAACTCACACTGCAGTGCATATCCATAGATATGGTAAATGGTTTTCTCTAATATACCAGATAGGACAATGGCCTACGTTCGCAACGTTCAGAGTAAATAAATTGAGATTATACCTATAGGCCTACATGCACCGACCGTCGTAAGAGCCATCCGCAAATTCTCAAGATATAGAAATATTCATAGCATAAATTCAGACTCTATAGAAGTGACGTACGCATAAAGTGAAGAACACGAGACGTTAAATATTAACACTTAATGTAGATAATATAATTTATTTTGATGCTCGTCTGATAAAGAGGACGATATTTCTAGGTTCGCGAGATGGACAGCATTTGGGAGCAATGTCCTAACTGGAATATCGTAGGAAGGTTGTTTCCACATCTAGTAATATGCGCATATCAGTCTGTATAATAATATAACATAAAATAAACATTGTACGTATAGTTGCATCAGGTTTGTTTCATTTGCCATACATGTTGTCCAATCCACGAATTAAATGCATGCTTTTGGTCAAACTTTGCGGCGTACGTACAACATATGGACATTCAGCTGTGGAGCCCGTCTTTAAAATGTTGCATATTGATGTGTTACGTTGTATATAATTATAGCTGAGACCGTATACTTTTACTTGTAACCAATTAACGGCCAGGATTTAGTTAGTTCAAACTATTGTCAAACTCCACTTCACCACTGCTGCATTGTGTCATCATAGGCCATCATTTCGGCAAGACCAGGAGTCGGCATCATGCATCGGATAAGGTTAGCCACCAGTAGAAAGGCTGTGACGCAAGCTACGCTGTACTTGCGTCAAGATCAGTTTTTTCAGTGACAGGTGGCACACAAATTCTGCTGAAATAGAGATCGCTTCCGACATCGCATGCGAGTCGTATATAAGGATTCTGGGGCACCGAATCTAGATTACTGTGCTATTATTTACATCAGGTTAATCTTCCAAAAATATTTTAAATATTAAGGTATGATTCATGCTGGTTGATGTACATGCCACCACGCAGGTAATATTGTGTTGCAGTATAATAAGAGAAAAACTGACAACCAATACATCATGTTGTATACATACTTTGAATATATAACCCTTTTATTCAATCATTCACCGAGAAAAAAAAAAAAAAAAAAGGAAAAAAAAAAAGAGAAAAAGAAAATCTTGTAACTAGGGAATTCGTTAACGAACTGAACCAGCACCATGCATGACGTTATCACAAAATAGTCCAACAGCGCGAAATAATCAAGGAAAGTATTAAGTAGCAGCGGAGAGAGCAGAAAATAAAGTAACATAGAAATAGAAATCTCGATCGAGTGTGACAACAACATGCAGTGATGATAAAGACCTTGTAAATAACACAATATAGCTAATATGATGCATAGTTTTTTAAACAAATAATACATAATAATAAACTCGTCAACAAACGGAAAAGATGTTTCAATTTTGTTCTTTCAGATACATGGAACATGAATACTATTATGCAAAGGGGAAGGGGGAAATCTGTGGGTGGGGGCGTCTGAGCAGTACTTATTGGAATGTCAAAAAATTGTTAGTCTTTGGATATAAGTCTATAAATTGGAATGGTTGATTAAAGGAAAAGAAGGAAGCAAAAGGCTCAGAAAAGGGGCAAATGGCAAGAGAGTTAGTAGAGCGAGCTGGCTCCTATTACTATAAGTCTGCGGCACTAGCGTTGCTCCTTTGTTCAGAGAGAGAGAGAGTATTCTTTAGATCTTTTTCTCAGACGGTTGGAAATCGCGAATCATGAGGCAGGCAAACACCGTCATCACCATCTTCGACTTGACCTCAACGATGTCCTCTGGCAGAGCGTAAACTCTCGCGCCAATCTTACGAGCCAGGGATATGGCGTACTTGGCATTTTCCAGGCGAGTCTGCAAAATGAGTTAGTTAACGACATGACTTATCCAATCCCACTGCTCACCTCCTCTGAGTTTGACTCCTTGATGAGCTTATAATCAACGGAACCCGGTTTCAGGCAATCCACTACATCAATGACGACCTTGCCATCGCCTATGTTGGGGTCATTGAACCCAGTGATGCGACTGGTCTTGCCCCCGGAAGACAGCTGGAAAATAAATGAATAATTATTAGTCTTATTTGCACATAATCATAGCCTCATCTGCATACCTTATTGTTTACCCAGTTGACGATCTCTGACTCCACAATGGGATGTCCTCCTTCGGAATCTGCCAGTTTGCTCAGCAGACTCAGAGTGTACGCTTTCATTAACTGCCAAACCAAAGCTGCAGACAAAACAAAAGTGCACTTCATTTCCTTTGTTGGATTTGAATATCTAATTAAGAAATTCAGAGGGAATTCAGAAAATATAATCATATCTCCAAATAATTCTGAATTTTGAGATATGTAACTAACGAATGAAGAATAAAGATTGTAATGTCTCCGATATTGGGCCTTAATTCCCAATAGTAAATTGGTTATCGCTTTCTGTACAAACAGCAGTTTCCATGGATGCCCTCTCTGGGAGTATTCAAGAGAAGCTGGTCTCCATATCTATGTCTACATGGTGCAACAGTGGCTGAGAGCAAGTCACGTTTCTTCAGCATCCTCAACCTTTTCACAGAAGTGTTTATGAAACATACTAATTAGTAGTTAATCTACATGATGGCATGTAGAACACAATGAATCACATCATCCTGTTATGCTATAAGTCTGCAACTAATCTTCAGAAGAATTTATTATACCAGTCAATCAAATTTTCGATTACATGGACCCTGTGGTAAGGAATTAATAGCTTATAATGTTAATAGAGGACGTGAAGTAAGAGCTTTATTGACAAGAGATTCGTTTGTGAGAAGCAGGAAAAGAAAACGACAGCAAAGTGACGTGGTTCACCAGTTGAACGATACAGTGCAAGAGGTCACAGGGGTCAGTGGGTACGGCCATGGAAGCCACGGCAGACGGCACAAACACAACAGCACAAGTGCACAAGATGACGGCGCAGCACACAATCCTGGAGTCCTGACGTCCATCAGAGGTCGTTGATCTTTCTGGACCATCAGGACGAGCTGACGAAGTTGGAGAACTACCATAATTGGAGAAGGATATCTCCACGTATTGCTGGCTCCAGCATCGGTGTACGCCAACAGAGAGCATGCGTATTGTACGCACTGGGTACAAACAGAAGCAGCAGAGCTATGAAAACCAGCAGCAGAGAGAGAAGAGCGCTGTACGCACTAACTGCTTGCAGTGAAACACCGCAATAATCGAAGCGGGAGGCAGTCACCAAGGTTGCAATGATGGGCAGATACCACGCCAGAGCCACCAGGTGGGAGTGTCGGCAAGAGCAGTGTGATATCAACGACCAAGCCAGGAGAACAAGAGTGATTTGCGAGACGAGGTCAAGAGTGGCCTCTGCTTGAATAAGCAGGCATTGCAGCTCATGCAGGGGAGATTTCTGGGCCCCTTCAATGGTATCCAGGAGATGACAAATGGGCAGGACGATCGCACACAGCAGGATGGGGGTGAGCAGTAAATTGGTCTCAAGAAGATGCTTCGAGAGTTGATGAGTGTTGGGCAGCATCGGCAGCAGAGAGGCCCCCAGCACAAGGCTGACGGTGAGAGCCGCAGCCAAGTCAAGGGCAGTGAGTTGGAGAGACAGCAACATGGAAGAGCAGAAGAAGCCTCCTCATGCACACCTTATATAAAGGGGCTTCTGGATGACCGGATATACGCTGCGCTAGTCATCAATTCACACCGTGCGCTTGATGTTGTAAGCTACTCAATGATGCAAGCTGACAGGTCAGGCTAACTCAAATCAACAAAACACACTAATTTACTTCACTAATGAACATATCGATCCAGTAAATGCCAGAGCGGGAATATACAGATATGTACAGAATTGGAAGCGGAGCATGATCTGATAATTCTGGTTTTAGTCAAAACAATTCTCAAACCCAAGAAAATTAAACAACATAATTCAAATATTAGTAATGATACTGTAGAACAGGAAATTTCCGCGGACTGCAATTTCGCGGTTTTATTGCTCAAGCCTTAATTCGCAGCACCAATTATTCGCGGTCAAGCATATAGGGTCATATTATAAGATCGCCCAGGAAGATTTCGCGGGCATCTAATTTTCGCGGTCAACCGTGACCGCGATTATAGTGAAACTTTCATGCGGCGCGAAAATTTCCTATTCTACAGTACACTTGTTTAAGTTACGGTAATATGGTTTTAAATGGAACTACGCTGAATAAATGCTGTGAATCACTGTTGAATTATTTGTGTCTCTTAAATATGGATAAATATGAACACAGTCTAGACCCGGTTAATCCGGCCTCCTCCGTTCCCAAGGAAACAGGCGGATTAACGATTTTCCACTACTTAGATATTATCTTCAAATTTTGACATTACTTTTTATTTATATTTGTAATTAAAAATTTCAATCCTAAAGTCATAGCCTCTCCTAGTTTATAAGTGCATAAGGCATATATCGTCAATCATAACGTCAGAACACAATTTGAAATCATAACGGCCTCGATCTGTTCGTCAAAGTATCCCTAATTCAAAGTATTTGAGCCAACCGCACGAACTTCGACACATCAAGGTTTTACTGTATGTTTGTTTACACTACAATACTTTGAAGGGCAGATTACATATGTAATTTATAATGGTACAGTGTAGATATGTTCCTGAGAATCGTGGTCTGAAGTAGATAAACGAAAAGGGCGGATTACATGACACGATTAACATTAAAAAGATCGGTCCTGGGATTTTAGTGCGGATTACATGAAGGCAAATTAACGGCATCTGACTGTATATATATGCACAATAAACATATGGGCTAACTACAAGGAGCAGTACTCACCCAGTGTGAGTGTCTCATTGCCGTCATAGATGTCCTTGCCAGCGATTCCAACAAGAGAAAACTTCACTTGTTTGCCAAGTTCAACAGCATAATTACAATTCTCTGATAAGATGAACAAAACAAAATTTATTTGTGAAAATTAAAAGTTTATATTAAAAACAGAAATAAAAAAAGCACTCACCAATTTTCTCCATAAGTTTCCTCATGCGATTGAACTTCTGAATGACTCTCTTCCATTCAACAATTCCTGGTTTGATGATGTCATAGAGCTGGAAGATGATGAGACCATCAGTGAGGTCATTGTACAGGTGGTGCGCGTAGGGGCTGACACCCATGGAGTTCATCCAATTGCGGTACATCTTCTCCTCTCTAGTTTCCTGATGAACCTCTTCCATGTTGAAGTCCTCTGGTTGCTCAAGGCCAGGGTACATGTTGAACATGTTGGCCACAAACGCCAGATTCAGCTTGTAGTTGCCAGTCACAATATCGTTAGAGGACACAAAAGACCGACAGCCGATCTTGTCAGCCTCGCCGAGCATCTTCTCCGCACGATCACTGAGATCCAGCTCCTGTGATGAAAGAAATTATAACAACCAAGAAAGTGAGCAACATGGACTTACATGTTCAGCCAGAGTGCTGACTCCAGCATCTGAAGGAGCAATCTGCTTGATCAGATAGATATATGGGATGGAGTCCTTGATGTCCCCTTGGAAGTTGGACACTCTACGATGACATCCAGATCTCTCCAAGTGGAAGTTCACCCAGCGAATAAGGATCTGTTCAGGTGAGAGCTTCATGAACTCCTCGAGGGTTTCGCCCTCATTCAACAGAGCAGCCAATCCAGGGTGCTCATGCAGATTGATATCGCTTAGCAGACCAATGCGGATGATTTGCCAGAGAAGACCAAGCACTAAATGTGGCTTTCCTGCTTGCAGGTCCTCAGGGCCAATGTTGACAATGTTGCACCCGATTGAAGCGGCAGAGTTCAGGGCAAGGGTCAAGTTCTCGTGAATCTGGTAGATGCTCAGCTTCCCTCTGTTCAGTGTTCGTTCGTCAATGGTGCCTGGTTGAGATTTGTTGATCATTTTGCTGCACAGATAAAGATAAATGATTTATCGAGAGAGGATACGGAGAGCTAACCAGAGGACAATGCCATCATTGCATTTGACGTACAGGTCTCGGCTTTCTGGGCTGAGAGGGAGGTACTTTTGACAGTCAGGGTCATCCGCCAAGTTTCTGTAGGGTCCAAAAAATAGTCAAAGATATTTAGATAAGGACAATGAGCAAACCGGTTGATCCAGTTGGAGAAGGCGACCTGTTCCTCCTTGCGCACAGAGTGAGTAGTTCCCTCAGCAGATGTCTGGGACATGCCTCCAAGATGGTCAATGCCCTCTCTGCGAGCAATCTGCTTCTTCAACTTGCTGCCAAAATCACGCTCAGACTTCAGCTGTGCATACAGCTGGAAAATAAGATTAATGCAGGTGCAGCACTGAAGATAGTCAGTAATGTTCTTAAAGGGGTAGTCAGTACGATGCTCTTTTCCACTATTGCAATTTCTGAGGACACTATTCTCAGCAATATGCGTTAGCATAGCCATAAAGACCTTTCAAACTTTGATATAATTTGTTTCCCTTGTGGAACAATACCGGCATAACACAGACCAACACTCACCATTTTGAATTCTTCCAAATCCAGTTTGTCATCTTTAATCTTTGTGTCAAAGTTGCGGACCATGTCACGGAGTTCATAACCCGGGAGTTTGTACCCACAAATGGAGAGGGCATCTCCCAACTCGGAAACATTGATGTATCCACTACCATCAAGATCGATCTGCAAAAAAAAAAAAAAAAAAAAATATTATTTTATATTACGGTTAGTTATGTAAACCTCATTCCCAAGATCAGAAGAAAAAAAAAATCCATGATCAAGAGTCGTTGTGATAACATATGAAAGTAACAGTATTCAGTTTGAGATTAATTTCAATCATACATAGCAGTAATGAGAGCATGGATGGTTTCCATGGACATCATATAATTTGCATCATGGTCTTGACAGCTACTTAATTACACTTCTATGCAACTCATTGACCCCAAATAGGACAATTACATACCACACAAATGGCTGGAATTAATATAAATTATATAATTAAGTAATTCTGCCAAATTCAAGAGCATGCTCAACATGGTTGAGCCTTTCAAATGTACCGTATATTATAAATATATATTATATCTACATATTACACACAACCCTTTTATTAAGCAATGAAACAACAATAGCAACAAAAGGCTTTAAGAATGCCCAAGACTCGGAATAATCTTCTATATAACCTTAGGGCCTGCCATAAAAGGTTGAAATCAAAGACCATCTTAAATTCTTAATAAAGAGTCTTTGGTTGAAATGAGATTTTTATTATCACTAGAACTGCTCAAATAATACATGGATAAAAAAGGATTGAAGAAAATGAATGAATCATACAACTCATAGCATGATTGGGTTTTACGGCTCCTCTCAAGCCGAAAAAATCTTGGCTGATACGTGAGCCAGAACAGGACCTGCATCCCCTTAGGGTTTTTCATCCTGCAAACTAATAATATAGACACCAGCACCCATTCCAGTTGCTTACAAAGACGGAATCCTAACACGTGAAAAAAAATCAGAGACCATAATTATTATTAATCTGAAATCCTCGTTAGGAGAAATGTGAAGAAACCTGAAGAGCTATAAATTACTCAAAAAGAGACAGCACACATGGTCACAAGCGGCGCTGCACTCGGTGGTATAGTATTTTTCCATGACCACAAAGACCTCATATAAAATATGAACCACAGCTATGTTTACCATTGTAAATACAATATGCGATCCAGATTGCACATCAATTACTATGCCTCGCATACGAGGCTTAGTTTTTTCTCTTAAATCTTAATAAATATAAAAATATAATATTGGCAATTACATATCAATATTAATAAATTTAGCTATATTTTGTTTTGGAGTTTAGTTTTAGCATGTTAAATACACACAATTGGATCACAATTGACTGAGACACACTGAATAAAGACTAAAAAACAATGAGATTTCATAATCTTGGCTGATTCAGCCCAACAGGCGTGAACACATAGATTGTTATCAATGAACTTCAGTCAGTATCCATTAAATGGATAATAAATTAGCACTTCACAGCCTCACAGGTGCATTGACTTCCACTTAATCTCAGAACATGTATGAACATGAGGAAGCTCAGACAAATAACTAACTGTGTCACCACGGAGTGCTATACCCACATATATATGAGCCTATACCATAGAGGACTAAAGGATATCTGAATCACAAATAAGGCCTGTCCGGAATACTGTCGATGGCAAAGTGGCAGAAATCCTAGAATGTCAATTGAAGTCAGGGATTTTCACAGCGGAAGGCCATTACATTGTGCAGATGAGTCTTCCAAGGAAACAGCAGCACCTCGAAATTAGGTGACGTGCAAAAGGGGTGAATGTGCCAACCACGCCCAACACTGATGCAGGGAAGGGTCGACAGAGAGGGCATTATATATAGGTCAAATATTACATACCAATTGAATGACAACGCCCTCTAATACCTCTATGAAGAAACTCTAAAGGTTTCAAAAAGTAAACACAAGGAAACCAGTTCTCACTTAAGAGACGTGTATTTTCAACATTGACCGAAAATAAAACTATAGTTCTAATGAAAGGTCATGACCTCAGAACACGGAATGATGATGCGTAAATTACAAAATCACGATCATTCGATTCATCGCAGATAGAAGAAATAGGGAAAAACCCAAAAAAGAATCTAGAGAAAAATAAGTATACATAAAATCTGTGTCAGGCAATATTAAATCACTTTCTAAAAAAAGAGCTTTTAACTTTTTTAATTTGCGTAAGCGATATAAAAGTGAACAGCACGAAGAGAAACCTGAAAATTCAGCGTAGGTCAAAAGGTCATATAAAGGAAAGATTTCTGAGATGAGGCGAGTTTTGGCTGCTAACTTGGCGAAGCGCTGCACGATATCAGAGGAGCGTACCCTTTGATCAACCATGCGGAACTGTTTGGTATGCACCAGCACGGTCATAATAAGAGCAGGAAAAAAACAACAACCAAAAAACCAACATAATATTCAAAAGGGAAAAATATCATTGGTAATGTTGAGCACGGCACAGGTGCAAAATGCTCAAGAAACACGCGCGGAATGCCCAGAGCACAAGCTGTGATCATCCCTCCTGATCGTTTTCTCGATTTTCTTCTCACTGACATATTTCTTAGTCTGAGATGCCGAAGCTGAAGTTTTTTGTTTGCTGTGTACGCTTCAGTTATTTGTTGACTGGAGTGAGATATTTGTTTGGAACAGACTTCCTTGTTGGGCGGCAATGCTTCGTCAAATTCCTTAACGCGAAATAAGCCCAAATTGTGCATTGCCGAAGATGCTATATCAGCGTCGTGAATTTTTATTGTGTACACTTTGTAGTGTACAGTAAGTGTACACACAGTGTACAATGTCAGTACAAGTGTTGATGTGTTCAATGTATTGAGCGGCAGAGATATGATTGAACCTGGAGGACACTGTAGTCGAGCTTAATAGGTCACGAGCTGTGCATGCTCATTGATTACAAGGCTCAGTTCATTGATTATATTCATTAAATAAACACTAAAACTGCCATACACAGCCTTACAGTGCATGTATATAATACATATATAAATATATATCTATACAAAATGATCTCAAAAATACAGAATCCGTTTCTGGAAATACTCATCACGGACTTTAAGACTATTGGCTAGATAGAACGGACTTCATATGTTGTTGGAATAGCTATCACATGTAATACTATCCGAGTAATCCATTACTTGGCAACGTGCCAAGGAACATGGTCTCATCCTGGTAACTCGAAAAATCCAAGAAAAGCACATGATTTAAAGGTTTTCCTTAACAAGACAGAAGCAAAGAGAACATGTGTAGAATTTTCTCTGAGTGATTGCAATACATTTCTTCAGCTATTAAACTTGCATTTAAACTCATTGAAGGTAGATAAGAACAGTATTCAAAGATGCATTAAATTGAAATCCAAATGAATACATGAAATGTACATACTGAAACAATCAAGATATACCAGTACTACAAAGGGTGAGAGTTAAACACAAGACTGCTTTTGTGCTTAAGGAGAGAATTTCAGCTATAACAACAAAACCAAACGAAACGTAGATGGCATTAGAACTTTAAGATACATTGACTCTTGCAATTGAACAGGAATCCCAACTAATAAGCCCCAGCAAATTAATTGCTAAATTGGATTTTAAAAAGGCTTAAACCAAAATATATATTATACAAACTAGATAGCTTATCTAAAAGTACACAGTGACACATGAACATCAGTGCTAAATCACAAACATGAATTATTTATAGTCTGAATAGAGGAAACTTCTGCTACAGCTTAGTATGAGGGAATAACAGTCCAGAACAGCAAGTTAGCAACAATCTCAATAAGCTCAGTGAGTCAACTCAGCCGCCCTCATGCTCAATCATGCTTGTTGTTGAGATCATAAAGGAAGTTAATCAGGGCACTGTACATGCATAGATAAAAAACTTGCGCTCAGTTCTAAAACAGAACAGGTAACAACCAATCTGATACTGGACGTTTGAGTCTTGGTCAAATAATATGCACTGCAGCAGCATGTAGCATCAGTTTTCGTGGCAATCAAGGCTGTCAAAATTCGGTTGAGCTATATACAGGGGCCGGTCATAACGATCAAGAACTTTTGAGGTCACAAGCTTTACGTAGGATTTTTATCATCATTCATTCATTCACACTCGAACAAGTGAATGCTACACTTTCAATGAATGAGCTTATCATTTTTTGTAGTAAACCGGGGTAGGCCCTAAGTAATGTGTTCACAACTGCGAGAAACTGATGCCGGTTAATAATTCATGTTCTACAGTAGGCCTATGTACACAATGTGAAAATTGCAAATGTTAGTTGTTATAGACTTATACCACTCTTAATTCGCTCTAATATGGCATCATGGAAAATGTTTCTGTTGCAAGCATCATCCATAACCGTAAGCTTAACAGTAAAATGGAAAGAAAGAAAAAAATTATAAGAAAAAAACAACCTAAAAAAAATCAAATTAGATAAATTAAACTTTATTAAGGAATCATGACTATATATGACTCAACAGATACATATGAATTATGATAATATAGATTTTATAATAGAATTAGAAGATCACGATTATCAGTTCGAGTGTTGTTCACTTATTCGCTAATAGGCATTCTGGTTGCTACATCTGAACATCAACAAGCGAAGCAATGAACATAGAATGAGTCATGAACGAAGCCTCAGAGAAGTCTTAGTCACTGAGTTAGCAGTTTAGTCTTACTCTTAGAGCCTTGAAGTTGAACATGTTGAAGAGGGAGGGACTCGGATTGTCTCGACGCCACTTCGCAGCCGTTTATTTCGCCAATCAGCGATTATCAGCGGATATTCAGCAGATTTAAATGTAATAAATAGACTCACCGTTTTGAAAACATCCGATAGCTCATTGAGCTGATCCGAATTGAGCATCAAACTCTGTCTAATATCTGCCATTTTGTGTGGATTTCGTGTCAAAATTCATCAGAGTGCTGCCGCATCACGTGACTAGCCTAACAAGTTTCCGACACAGAGATGTAACACGCGTTCTTATTGGTCGAGGCCTTATAAGGCAATGGTCGTATTTGGCAATGCGTTTCTTTCGGTGAATCAGAGTATTATTTTTATAAGTCACGTTTAATGTAAGCATTTCGGTAGCAGGTAAATTTGTAATAGCATCTGCGGAGGAATTTTGTGCCCATAAAAAGACCAGGAAGAAAATGAGCTCATATAATATTATTATATCCACTGAGCGTGTAACGATTTATACTTATAAATATAATACTATACAGTGGGTGTCGAGGCCCCCAAAGTCTAGGAGTGGGGGGGCCTAAGTATCTTTTGCCCCCCCCAAAAAAAAAAAAAAAAACAAAAACAAAACAAAAACAAAAACAAAAACAAAACAATTTTTCATGCGCAGAAAAAAAATCACAGCCATTTAGAGGAATCAGTCATTATTTTTGGTATTCGTATGTACACATTTGTATGATAGTTCCATATTATTGATACTATGCTACACTGCCTTTGTCCTTCTCCCCTCAATTCTCCCAAGAAGGCAAATGACTTAGAATCATAACGCAAACACCGCAGAGGCGCTTTCGATTTGGGGATAAATTTGATGTACACTGCCACTGTATGTGAACAGTGTACATACTCACGTAGCTGATATACATCATACAATGAATGCCACTAGTATTCTGATACTACACTACTGACTACAGCGAGACGCCATGAGGTATACAGACCTCGCCAGATTTATCTGTGCTATTACTCACGATACTGCATGATCAACCCACTCCTACATTGAAGGGGGGGGCACTGGCCCAGGCCCTCCACCCCCCCCTCTCCTGTGGCCTGTTCCTACTCCACGGTAACTGAGTGATACTCAGTCAGTCTCATGATACTGTTTCACTCTGAATCAGTGATTTCACTCAGTCAGTCAGTCACTGAGCAGTTGACTCGATCAGCATATACTAGTTAGTATACATGTATTGGACGATACTGTCATCATGGCGACATGTGCAAGACTCATGGAAAAGTTGCGGACGCTGGAATCTTTTTGTGAACAATACGGCATGCTAATGAACCAGAAGAAAACCAAGTTGATGGTCATAAACGGACAGAAGGAGGACAGGCTCCCCATTGAGCTCACTGGCTCAGCAATAGGCCACATAACCCACTATGTGTATCTTGGCGCCCATTTCACAGAAGACGGCAAGATGGCTTCAATGACGAAACACCAGTTGGAGGCGTGCAGGAAGCACGTTAACAAGTTTGCAGCATTCGCCCAGAAGAACAGCAACATGCCGTTTACCTTCAAACATAAGGTACTCAC
>KB308962.1:28995-44766 GCA_000328365.1 Capitella teleta | reverse complement strand
ACCGCATTTCTAGCAACTTATTGGTCATATTTTCACCAAATTCCATGCCCATGAAATGCATTATAGATCAGTCATAACTCGGCCATTTGCTGATTCGCTTCCGGTGATATACTCAAATGAACTTATCGCTTATGTTTTGTAATAATCGATATTTACTGCCCACGTAGCATATTCTTCTCTTGGTTTCGTACATGCACATTCGTAATGCTAAGTTTTTAGAGCAAAATAACAAATTTGACCATTTTTTTCCCCTCCTCCTTCGCACCCAAGAAACCTTCACTCGCACAATGTATAATCTTTCGGATTTGATTTTTCAGAGTAGTATGAAGATTTTGGTAAGATGACTAATCTCATTGTCTTTTCATTGCAGTGTGGCGATTTAGACTACCATGCAAACATGTCTAATGTGGATTTAAAAAATAGCATGGAAATGGTTGACAACCGCTTAACCTCCCTTGATTTGAAATATGCGTTTTTTTGCACGATGACCATGGCTTACTGATGTGAATTTTCAGAGTAATATGGTTGATCATCACGATGGGCGTGGCCGCCCTCTTTCTCTATCTGGTCATAAACCAACTTGTCTTCCTCGCCGGACATCCAAGAGCAGTCAACGTAGAAATCATTTTCGCCGACGATGTGCAGTATCCTGCTGTCACTCTGTGCAACCAGAATTATTTCCGGTGAGCGAGGATGGTGCACAGTTCACACGGTTTCTTTACACTGCACCACGACTACTGTGATCTTGCTATTTCACAATTAGGAATGCTCAAATTTTTCAGGGCACCATAACCATAGGAAAGTCTGGTTCAATATGTGACAGTAGTGAATCAGTTCCACAAAATGTTCCCTGTCTAATCTGAGCATTCTCTTTTCCACCCAACTCAACTATCAGGGTGTTGTGGTTCGTCGTTTGCAGCACATGTGCAATCCTTTTTGGTGTCCTTGTCGTCAAGCGTCTGGTGCGCATGCTCCTCGTCAGGCCGCGTTCGGTTGACGTTGAGATTTATTACGCTGGTCTCTTGTATCCAGCGGTCACAATCTGCAATCAAAATTACTTCAGGTGAGTATACACTGCCCCATAGCCAATATATAATAATCGCACAAAATTAGTCCATCGACTCCGGGTTGAATACTTAGGAAGTGTATCATTAAAGTGCATATAATTATTGTTCCCTCGTACCGGTGTTGTTTTCAAGTACCGTTGGGAATGAGTCACTGTATCCAGTTTAATTATTCATTTTGTGGAGTGGACGTGTGTGTTTTGATTTTGAGAGATAACAATAATTAAAGTTTTAAACTCACAACAATTACTACCAAAAGAAAAAAAATTGAGTTTGTTGTACATCTACATCACCCATTTGTACTAGTATTAGATCAAAGGTTTCAGTATAAATGATTATTTTGAGGGTGTATAATCCATTGTTAAAGTTACCTGATGAGCGGATTGGCTACTTTTGGGCAGATAATTATATGTACTGAGTATAACCAGTTCTCTGAATCAGTTGCTTCAAACCTGACCCCAGCTTCACGTTTTATGGAACTGGAACCTATTATTGCATCCATTCGTTAATTGTGCAGAACATCACCCGTACCCATGCAATTTAAAACTTGGTGACAACCAAGCAGCCTAGGCTATTCATTGTACAGACTTGACATTTAATATGGAATGTTTTTTTCATCAATCGAACTTATGATTTCAATCAGCAATAACTTCTTTAATTGTGAATGGATTTGTTTGGAATTGGTTTTAAAAGTTACCAAATTCATTTCTCCGCATTTCAATTTCCAAAATGAACACGGTTTCATTGTATAAGGATGTATTAGAAACATTGTATAGAAACCCTAAATGAGATTTTAGGGATAGCATCTCACTCTTCCGTCAGACATTGACGCAATTCATCCAGTTTTTTTTTTTGCTGGACCTCCCTGTTGATCAATCGCATTGAAGGCTTCGCCCACAAGGTGTCGTTCGGGTTCATATCTGGACAGCAAGTTGGCCAAGAGAGACGATTCACATCTTCAAAATTGAGGAATGTCTGGATTTTCTTGGCTTTGTGACATGGAGCGTTGTCATCTGGTAGCAGAAAATTCCCACACAAGGCCTCCCAAGCAAATGGAGGCATTTTTCTCCCATGATCCTCCTGTAGCCCACTTGGCTCACGGTGCCCCACGAAAAACGATTAGAGATTTTGCACAGTGATGCAAAGCTGCCTAAAATGTTGGTCCACCACAGCGGATTGAACTCTGGGCTGGACACACGTTTTCAGGACAAAATTCATGTTAGCGCAATTGAACGCGGTTACTGCCATCTTGGGTGTGCGACTCAAAACGGGCCTCACTGCTGAATACAACATGCTGCCATACGGCATCCTGGATTTGGAGGTGGGTCCAGGCCAAGTTGAGGCGAGCATCCCGGTGTCTATCGGTGAGCAGAGGATTTCAAACAGGCCTTCTGGGTCACAGGTTAGCCTGGGTTAATGTGGCGTTAACCAGTGTCCGGGAAACCGGATTTCCAGGTCCTCTGCCATCGAACTCAAAAGGTGCTCATTGTTGTCGTTCAGCTGTACTCGAATGTACAGATCAGGAAACGATTGTTTCTTCTGAAGTCTTTTGTGGGCGAACTGGTCGAGGTTTCTATATTGGTCTTCCAGTCTGGTGTTGCTGTTCCAGGATCTTGCTGACAGTTCCCTCGTTTGTTCTCTTTTTGAGCCCATATCTCTGCAGTTCTACAACCTCATACCACTTGGCTGCATCAAGCTGTTGATCCATGCTTGTCAAAAGTTTGATCCAAAATAGAGGGTAATCGCTCGATTTGATTGGGATATTTCAAGTGAAATATCCGACAATTTTAGCTGACTTTTATAGCCAGAATTATTGTCATTGTGAGCTACGTTACTTTTTGCTTATAAATTGCCATATATGAGAGCATTACCACCAAATTTGCATGTAACTTGCTCATATGGGTGAGCTATCGAAAAATTAAACGACACCACAATTGCCCAAGATATGACGGATACAGCCCTTTAAACAAAGAAAATGCCATATTAAATGTCAAGTCCATAGAACTACTAGAATGCTTATTGGGGTCACGTGACCGGTCAGAATTGAAGCCCAATTTAAGGGGAACGTTTGTTTGAATCCCGGTCGAGTCGCGATAAGAACAGTTCAATGAAAGCTCAACATACTGGTGCTTTATATGTTATATATTCTCCTTAATTCCAAGCTTTCGTGAATAGGCGCTTTAACATTACACAGTCATTCTAGTTACTCCTTTATACTTCAATTATCAAATCTGTACGTATGCTTCACCATGGAAAGTTGAAAGAGTAAGATATTTCATTGATATGCACACCTGCACCATTACAGGCATGCACTGCTTCTCAATGTTGATTTGGTTAAATTTTGTTCAAAATTTTCAGACAAACAACAAACAAGCAAACAACAGTTTCCTCTACTTCCAGGAAAACCGCGGCTACAAAGCATGGCATGTATGACGTTATCACCAACAGTTTCAATTCTGTGAGAGACATCAAAAATTCAAACGAGACTTATAACCCATGTGAGTGACTACTAATATCTTTTAAATCAATGATGTTGACAATATAAAATAATATATCTCATTCTACTCATGTTGATGCATTTCATTTAATATTCATGTTTCAGATCATTTAGTACTTTTTGATAATTAATGAGAACCTCTGATTGTTTTGAAACTGTAGTAACGGATGATATATAGAGGATACATCTCAAAAGACAAATATGCCTTTTGACAGAGAAATATTAACATAACTATAACACTTGCTGTGGGCTAATTTTTAGATACATCGAATTTGAGAAGAGGTTTAAAATCTCATTTTCTTCTCGCGTTCGATTTCAGACTGTCGTGATGTCATAAAAAATTATCCTATTGTTAACACTGGGAGCCGTCGAGTGAGCAAATCTTTCAGCAGTTCTCATTAAAGAAATCTCGCATTCGGCTCGTTTCATACTATTCTTCTTGAGTAGAAAGTCGTACTCAACTTTGTTTTGTTTACTATTCATAGCAGACGAAATATTTCAAAATTGGTCTCTCGTCACTAACAAAATTCCAAAGAATCGATCTTTAAAAGCTTTGAACTTTGAAGCTTGGTTTAATAGAAAATGATAGTGGTCGATAGACCTATGATGCCGATGTCCCCGAAACAGATTTTCCCTGCCTAATTGTCGAATGCTTTACAATCTCATAGGGGTATAGTCATGTTCCTCTGTCGAACGTCAGTTCCACACAGATCACAGAACGAACCTATAAAGAACCAGCATTACCTTGGAATACTTAATATTTATTGATAGTACACCTATTGAACTTATAGATGCTTTGTTGACATGAAAATGTCATTGTTGGAACCCACATGTGTTCAAAATGCACAAGTGTATTGCGCAAAAGACCCGTGCGCTGTCTAAATGAACAATATTTTATATCTCACATTAGCAGTATAATCGCATACGAATGGTGCATTTTAACACAATAAAACAAAAATTTAGTGAGTGCACATTAAGTAAAGAGTATTACTTTCATCTATTGCAAAATTTACATTACAACAAAATATCAAAAATTATTCAATAGAAGTAATTTCGTCCAGGCGGTGGAGCATTTCTGTACGGCCGCCTTGAGGTGGATGTCACTACATGTATTGCAGTCTTAAGCGGTCGGCAGATTTGACGTTAAACTTGGTCGCTACCATCTAGCACGGTAGCATACCCGTATGAGGAAGACATTGTTAGAGATATTAGTTCCACTGCCGTTAACTATAAACTGGAGTATACATGTACTTTCAAATGAGGATTGCTACTGTTGCTAATATAGTAAAAAATATCTAGATACCCCATTGTATATAGATCTTGATCTTTATGCAAGAGAAGTGTGTCACTATGATTTTTAGATCATTGACCTAATTTTACTTGCTCAGCATGTTGTCTCCCATACCTCTTTCCTAATGCGGGGAATTAAATTTGAAAATTTATACACACACCAAATGTTCCGACATTTACGATTTTGTCACGTTGAGCAATTTCTGGCATAATATTATATAGTCAGGGCCAGAAGAAGATTATAAAATCCTTGTAATGCAACTAGACATTGGATGTATCTATTTGCTCGATCATGGATTTCCTTATTCAGTGGTTGTCATATTATATATGTCATGTTGCTCCAATCAAAGAACCTGTGAGGGATACTCATTTCTGTATGAGATCTATAACTTATATTTAGGTACCAATCAGATAAATGGTAAATTAGGCGCATCGACCTCAATTATTGATGAGATTAATACAGCTTGTGACATCAACATTCCAAACAGAAACCCTTTGTATTAATCTTTGATTTTGCATTTCTTTTTTGTTTCTCAGATTCTGCAAATACCCTCTATTGTAAGTGTAATCATCCATTACATGCTTTGCTTTCATATAACTTCGCTTATAGGAGCCTAATGAAATAACATGCGCATGTATAAGGGGCATACTACACAGCTCAATTAACCAGCCTCAACTGCTGCTCAAGGAAAACTCAATTCATTATATATTTCATTAATTTTGTTATTGACGATTGGTTTATGATACGATCATGTTTTGCCTATTTGCATAACAATTCTGCTTGGACATTCCTTCCAATTTTGAGTCCTGAGTATGAATTTCATATTGTCTTGATGTGGAGATAATTAAGAAACATGAAGAATGACATAACTACTTGATTGAGTGGAATCCCGATATTCCATTTGAGGACGACCAATTTGAATACTGCTAGTAATAGGACTGCAATCTCATAACTATTGGCAACTGAGTGGGCGAAAATCCCCCCTTCAGTCTAATTGTTCCCCAAATGATTAAATCTAAACCTGGAAGAACTTCGGAAGTTGGCCCCGCTCGATACTCAAACTTGGGTATAATTTCAATATTGGAAATCCCTTGCCTTCATACAATTTTGAAGATATAATTATTTTGATTGAAACATATATCGAAAACCTGATTTCAGATGGCTTCGACGACCGCTTCGTTGAAGAGGGAGAACAGGGTTATCTTTACGGAATCGGGGACTCCTACAGTTATTATGCAACGGTCCCATTCTCCGTCTGCAAAGACCTATGTGTGGAGGTTCACAGCGACACTTGCTGTTCTGTTGTGTACTTTGAGTCTCGATCCGACTGCTTCATCACTCCCCTAGATGCTTCACTCGCCGGCGTCGAACTGGTTCCGAAGGAGAACGCGAGGGTGGCCAGACGAAAAGAGTGTCAATGTGAGTTTATGGTGCAGTTATAGTTACTGATATTGATAAACGTCTTTGCTTTCCAGTGCAATCTGAGACGGAGTGCGATTTCGAACAAAGCATGTGTAGTTTTCTCGGTGGCACGACCATCTATCTTTCATGGGAAGTAACCAAGGCGAAGTATGACGGAAAAAAAGGAAAAATCACGAATTATGACCACACGACACTATCAGGTATAGCATCTATAGAACGCGTTTTGCATCTGAGTCATACTAATTTTGTGGTTGTCAGGACATGGGCACTACATTCATGCATACCTGGATGATATTGTCCCTAATCTGCAGACAGATTTTATATCCCCATTTCTCGTGGTCGATAAGGATACGTGTCTGGAATTCTATTACCAGATTGATAGCGGTCATCTGGAAATTCTGAACAGCACCACTGATACGCGGAAAGGTTAGCGAAAAGACCATTGATATTATTCTGTAACGTGTATTTCATTAGAACCAACAAGTCTATGGATTGCTTCTCCACTTGGCACTCCAAATGGGTGGGAGAGCGCCAGGTTAATGCTGCCCTACGGTTTCAACCGCTTAACCTTTCGAGCTTGGACAACTCAGGAGGCTATGGCCATCGACATTGCTATAGATGACATCAAAATTGGCCCTTGTAAGGAAGTGAAAGATTGCAAGGATACACCTCTTGGAACTGGCTACAGAGGCGACCTCGACCGGGCTGTGACTGGTGAAGTATGTGATCTGTGGTACGAAGGACTTAACATTCTAAAAAATCTTGGCATCAATGATACAAGTTAGTAGTACATGTAAGTCAGCAATTCATAGCAGTCACGATTTGCTTCAAGACTCTCTTGGGCTGAATGGGAATAAATGTCGCAATCCAGACGGCGATGTTCGAGGTCCGTGGTGTTTTGTGAATGCAATGAGTGGTCACATGGCCTACTGTGACGTCCCATCTTGTGGTGGGCGTTTCATTGTATTTCCTATCATCAACATCAAATCGATTATTTCGCAGCCTGCAATGCGCAATTCTTCAAATGTAGAAACAATTTGTGCATTGCTCCTGAACTGGCGTGTGATGGCGTCGATGACTGTGGGGACGGCACGGATGAACTGTTCTGTGGTGACTATTATTCTATATTCACAACTTTAGGATCGTTATCTCTCTAATGATTATATAATTTCAACTATTTTGTCCATTATAGGAGCAGGTAAATATGTGTTTCAGTCATATTGTGCTTACCTGCACTTAAATTCTGAGGCTTTCACTGCATTGCATTTAATAATGATAATACTCATTGAAGCACTTCACCACGAAAGCTGTAAGAAGTCGCATATTGGTTAACGTCATAATGGCTAAATGCTAGGGTCATAAAAATGTTCATCGATTTTGAGATTTTTGCAAAATAATTTATAGTTCAGCATCTTAGGTTCCTACGAGTTGGAGAGGAACGAGATATCAATATACATCCTACTACTCCTATTCCGGCCCCCGTAATAATTATGCTCTTTCATATCTATTGTCTTTAGTATTCTGTCGTTACTCGTTACCATAGCAACCGTAATTCCGAAGAAAGTCCTTTATTGATTTCAAATACGATTTTCTCTTTTTAACTTTTAAGCCGGGTATTATGTTCTGGGTATAAATTAGCTTATAATTATAAATAACTTCAATAGTATTCACAATAATTGCGATACTTTAGATCAATAATATGTTCAAAAAGCATTGATATTGATTGCGGTACTAACTCAGAATTTCGTGTTTGCAACCTAGCACAGGGTTTGAGGTGGAGGTTCACATAATTATTAAGTATTAGTTGGTGACCGTGAATGACGACTGGAACAAAAGCACGAATTGCGTACTTCGCCTGGTTGCATCCTTTGGTATCGTACGGTTAATTGTGGAAGTCTCCATCTAGATCACTACTCTACATTCAACTGCACTTTTGACGACAAAACCAACTGTGGCTACGACGCGACCAGCATATCCAATCCGAACATCGAGCCGCAAATTCTTGAGGAAGAAGGTAGAATGGGACTTACCAGGAGTGAGATATGAGTAACGCGTTCTATCTTTTTGTGGGGATAGGAGAGAGGTTCTACAGTGTTATGTTGTCGAATGAAGGAAGTCCTGGAGATCTGATTCGTATTATCAGTCCAATGATGCAATTGGAGTCTGATAGCTGTCTTCGCTTTGATGTGAGACTCAAAGCTGCAACTCTGGATTTGGGTCTAGCAAAGCCGAATACTCCATGGCTGGAGCAACCGATGTGCACGGTTGCAATCCCTGAACACGAGGCATGGCAAACTGTGTTTATTGACCTGGCGGAAGAGTCTGATAACACGACAAACATTGTCCTTTTCTCGGTGACGTTTGAACCAATTGCCGGTGAGATATCGTACATGCAAATGGACAACATCACCTTGTTTGGATCCGTGTGTGAAGATGTCATTCCTCAAGGTAGGTACATCGCTCATCTTTCACATTTTGTTAGTGCTGCATTGTTTTATGAACAGAACCCACGACTATGGCCGTGATGACAACTGAAAGCGATTTTACAAACTCAACAGAAATCCCACCAACTGCAAACTTCAGCACCGCTACCTTTGAATCAAACGAAACTGTCTCAGAATTGGTCACAGAATCCTCAATTAATCCTACCGGAGGTCCTGCCGGAGGGCCTGGCAGAGTGAAGAGAGCCGTTGGCACATTGACTACGGCCTGGTATAACGAGGGCAACAGTACGGATGATTACTATGACTCCAATGTCACTGAATGGAATACTGAGATGACCACAGAAGCATCAATTCTAACCACTGCTGAGCCTGCCATTGACAGGATCACAACATGCGATTATTTGGAGGAGTGTATAAGCTGTTACAGACCATTGGTGCCACCTCTGAGTAAGCACTCAATCATCGAATGCAGTTCTCATCCTAATGTTCCTTTCAGCCTATGAATCAAGCAACACCACAGACAACACTACAGATGAACCGACAGAACAGCCTACGGAGGAACCAACGACTCAAAGTCCAGATTGTGTCGAGGGAGTTGAGTGCGACTTCTTCACCGGTTGTGGATGTGGTTACGCATACGTCTCAGCAAATGTTAACGATAAATGGATCATAGGATCAGCCAGAGAGGGCATCTTGAGCAATGCCACCAGCGATGATGGTCAGTAACCGTTAGTGAAGAGAATAAATGCAACCAGAATTCTTAATCAATTTCAGATGACACAGCAGCACTGTTTCGCTTGCGTGGCTGGATTGGAGCTTGGGCCGGCCTTCGCTCACCCATTGACACAAGGCCCAATGGTACATACTGCCTATCTCTGAATTACATGGTCAGCTATGCGGAGTTAGCAGTTTACAAGTACACGAATTTATCACTGGAATACATTGCGGGCATTCCCACAAATGCCGCAATGCCCAAATGGCACCCTCTGAGGATTCCCATTGAAGGTGGCTCGTTCGGAGTGCTCTTCGTGATTTCGTTTAAAACGCAGGTAGTTGATGAGTTCTACAATGGAATTGATGCTGTTAAAGTTCTGAGTGGCTCATGCTCTGACATTCCATATGGTGGTAAGGCTTTACTAAATATTACATCCCTCCGTATCTTACAATTTCCGTAGGCAACCAGCTTTCAGTCAACTGTACGTTTGAAGACAACTACCTTTGCGGTTACCAGGAGTTGTATTATATGAACGAAGTGAATTGGTTTCGTAGTTACGACAAGAGCAGGAATGCCTCATGTGAGTGTCTGTTTGTGAGCATCTACTTACTTTTCATCACCCGTTAATAGTCAGTAACTACTACATGCGCACGCGCAGCACACTGAACAAGGGCAAGCTCTACCGTGGTCTACAATCGCCGGCATTTACTATCAACCGTACCTCCTGCTTGAACTTTTTCTTCTACATGCAAGCCACCACAAAGGTCACCCAGATTGCGCAATTGGCAGTTGTTGCCGTTGATGGCAATATGGATGGGCATTTTGGAACACAACCACCTAAAGTTCGTATCAATGAGGTTTAGCACACAGAAATAAGATTGCGTTTCAGGTAATTTGGCGCGTGACAGACGTAATTGATAATAATTGGCATAAGGCACAAGGCAACATCGAAGCAGGATACTGGCGCCTTGTATTCGAGTTGAATGGCGAAGAAATGCGAGGAGGCATTGATGAAATAACTGTCGTCCCCAGAGAATGTCCAAACCTGGTGGCGTTTTCAGTAGACGGGCCGACAGACTGGAAAAGTAAGATTTCTGAAGATCTCTTTTTAGCATAAACAGTGCGATACTCGTTTTGTTGTTGTTGCAGAAACACCCTGCGTGGACCAGTATGAATTCCCATGCTTTAACAACTTCACTGGTTACGGAGCGTGCATCAGTGATGTATACAAGTGTAATGAGAAAATCAACTGCTTTGATGCAGAGGATGAAGATGATTGCAAAACTACAGTTGGTAAGCTTAATAAGCTGTGAATATCACAAACATGTGAATAAATTTATTTGCAGACACCCCGGGCAGCAGCGGGAGGCTCCCCTCGACAGTTCAACTACCAGAAGATTTGACACCCTACTACAGAAATGCTGTGAATGATAATAATCGTGAGTTTGCTCATAATATACTGTACAATATTATAACTATGTGGCTCTCTCAAGCGGGTCCTGTGAATGACCTGGAGGGCTTGTACAGGACAATCGGAAGTCAGCGTGAAGATCTGATATACTCGTTAGTAATAATCGTCTAAGTCACTCTTCCTCTGAAATGTGAAATCACGCAGTTGCAATTGGCAAGGATTACCATGCAATGATGATGATTTCTTCCCACAAGTCACAGACTATGGCATGTGCTACACCTTCAATGTCAACCAATCTATTGCCGTAGATACTCGTGACACAGGTATACTTGTGCATACAGGAAGCCACTTTTCTTATTTGGGTTTATAGGCGCTCGATTTGGACTAAGCTTGACATTGAACATCGAACAGTATGAATATATGACGGGCCCCAACAGCGATGCAGGCATCAAAGTGGGATACTGAGCAAACCTTTTTCCTGACAATTTCGCTCCATTTGTAGATGTTTCTGCACCCAGCCTACGAGGTCCCCCAGGTGAGAGATCTTGGATTTGCTGTAGCTCCCGGAACCCATACACTCGTTGGTATTCAACTAAGCAGGGTCAGTGACAGATAAACCTCTTTATCCTGCGTCTCAATTTATTGCCTAATTCAGGCTTCTAATCTTCCGGACCCATGGGGGGACTGCGCAGAGACGAATCTGACACTCTTCACAAACTACACATACTCTGGATGCTTGTTGCAGGATGAAACGATGACCTTGAATGATAGTTGCCAGTGTCGAGATGCATACATGCCAGCAGGAGGCGGATTTGAACGTGAGATTTGCATTTACTGACCCCGCTCATAACTATGAAAGTTGTTACTTTCTGCAGAACTTGAGGGACCGATACTGTGTGAACTCAGTACATACTTTGAGTGTGCTGTTCCCGTAGTCTGTAAGTGAAATTATTTGACTTTACTTTTATATAAGAATACGAGGGAATATCAAATATGTTTCTCTCAGATGGAGTAATCAACGATAGTAGAATTGTTGAGAGCGACTGTCCAAAACCATGTGAGCAGGATGTGTTCGAAGGTTCTCTCTCTTATGCAACTCTGTCCACACTGAGCGTCTCTACAATATTGGACAAAGATATATCAGATATTCAAAGCAGTCATAACGAAGCCCTAGACATTGGATATCGTATCTATGGGGAGGAGTTTATCCAAGACATCAATGTCTTCGAGACCATCATCAGCATGTTCAGCAAACTAATGGAGCTCTCAAACCAGTACGTCAAAGACGGCCCAGATGGGGTCGCTACCATTACTAAAGTATCAGTCTGTGCGAAGACCATGGCAGATGTTTGTGTCAATGATACTGAGACATATTTGTTTGGTGACATGAATTTGCAGATGACCACGTTTGAGGCAGCCTTCGGTTCCATCTTGCATAGTTTGACAACAAGCATGGATCTTGTCTCTTCTGCGCTGAGCCAACTACGCCTGCAGTTCAATGTTGCAATCCACAAAAAGAAAATCACCTCGCTCATGAAAGAAATCACAAAGAGCACTGGCCTAACTATGGAAAGTGTCTCGTTCCTTCTTGGGCTCATCCAAGAGCGTTATGCAAATGTTACGCTTGCCCTCGAGATGGCCAATATACCGACATCTCAGGCTAAATACCTGCCGATAAAATTGTACCTGGAAGATGATTGCGTTGAACGAATCGAAATTATGCTTTCGATGATCAAAGAGCTGAGCGACATGGGTGACCAGATCACTGCATACACGGGCACAACACTCAATTTGGATGATACAGCCATTCTCAAGAGTTTCATTAGTATGTCACACACCTTTGATAGTAACAGAACCGCCATTCACCAGTGTGTCTTTGGGTACCACACTGATCTGAGTGCAAGTGTTGCATGGAAAGAAGACGCGCGTGAGCGTATCCAACAGCAAAGTCGGAGTGGACAGGAACTCATTGCTGAGAATGGATTGGCCGAAGACCTGAAGAAACTGGAGAAACACTATAAGGATGCGTATCTCGTGTTTGAGAAATACCTAAAGTCTAAAATTGACCGAATGGGCATGCTATCGGCCTTTGAATCAAACAACGGTGTCAACGATGCTCTCGTCCAGTTGACTCTCTTCAGCGATCGTTTGACAGATGGCATGGTCAATCCTACCAAGACATTTTTGACTGATGTGCGGAGCACTCTGCAATCAATATACATGGAAGGTCTGCAACAGGCAGTTATCATGCAGCAGTATTTTAAGGAACAGTACTACTACACTAAAGCATACGCAATGTACATCTGGAAGATCCCTGAGGCTAACCTAAAGAATCCTACCTCCATAAAAGACCAGGGAAGAGAACTTTGGAGGATCTGGGACTCCAACAGACCCATTGCTGATTTTGTGGAATCTGGTCCTTTGAGTGCCGACACCTTTGTGAAACAAGGTCTCAGAACGTACTTCGATCCTCTGATAGCCATCGTGGGAACCTTCAACACCCAGGTCAAACTGGTCATCAGGAAACTTGACGAGAGTCTGAATACTGTGAATTCGCAGCAGATAGCCTACGAAGAGAAACGCGTCATTGGTCACGATTTCATCTCGTAAGTAAACCTGAAATTACAGGCTAATTAAGATATGTTTTGCTTTTTTCACAGGGATAACTTTCTCACATTGGATGTGTACTTCAAGCAAATGAAATACCAGAGCGTCACCCAATCGAGGGCCTATGAGTTCGGGAATTTCCTCAGTGAGTTCATAATACAAAGATGCAGCAATTAGCCTAATGATTACCTAAAGAAATGATCGATGAATGACAATTGATTCCTGTTCACAGGTGACTTGGGAGGTTTCCTTGGTCTTCTTCTCGGCGGCAGTGTCATCAGCGTCGTTGAATTACTCGACTTCTGCATCTACAACTACGCATTAAAGCGACATTTCAGCCGAGAGAGGAAGAAACGTAAAATGGCCAATGGCTCCTCGAATAGTGATAGCAAAAAGGCCAATATCTTGCCCACTGAAATGATGACAAAGGAAGATCCGGAGAATGGCTTCCTTACGGCCAAATTTTGATTACTCTTAACTTTTTTTTTGTACTTCATTCTTTGCACGTTTATCCGATATTGGACTTTTTTTCATTCATTTGCTAATAAATGTCATTTTTAAGAATCGAACACAAAGAAGTTACGGTTATAGTTTATACTTATCTCATACATCGCTTATCCTCCCACAGTGCTCAAAATACGAATATTCTCGTAAAAGTAAATATAATTTTATCTGCGAAGAAAATAACTAGGGCCATAAAATAATAACAGAATAATATTAACAGAAGCACTCGTTCGCCACAAGCGAAAAAAAAAAAAAAAAAAAAAAAAAGTCAGTCAGAGCCTGGTGTATAGAATCTTTTAGGGATAGTTTCTAGGAGGAAAGTAAATAGTCATGAGAAGAAAAAGTTCTAATAGAGAAAAAATCTGTAATATAAATGATGCAGTAAGGGATGTGTCGCTTATAATGGTTTTCGACTAAACACTGACAATTATGATGAACTAATTAAGTCATTTTCTTCAAGGACTCGACATGCAGTGCACGCATCATTCTACTTAGAAAAGTATTAAAATTCGCAAAATTAGAAATGTTCAATGATTGATGCAATTAATTGCGTTAATTACCACCATGACTTTAATCTTCAAGCTAATTCACTAACACTCCGGATTTAGTAAGATGTATAATTATGCTATCACTTCACTGTGTTAATTTCAATGCAAAAACTTGCTTAACAGCTGAGACATTGACCTTTGCATATATATCGTAATTATGCCAGATTACGCTGGAAAGGTATATCCCAGCGCAGTAACAGTTAGGCCTATACATGCTTTGTCGCATAGATAACCCTAAATGAGAAAAAGCCTTTGATTACCCGTGTTGTGGGCGGGGCTTAACTCACGCGACCGCCATATTGGATGTGTGACTCAATGATCTCCACTACTACCTAGATTGCTTGTTGGCACGGTGGATTCCGCCATTGCACGTTACACTCGTTAATATGACTGGATCGCTCAAAGCAGTTTTGGTGTGCATATACCCCCGGCCAACAAGCCTCGTTCTGAATTTAAATGACGTCACACCAACAGATTCCGCGTCGTAGCAACCAGAGTGTGAAACGGACCCATTATCGCTCTCTTGGCTGGGTGAACTTGGTGGAAACTTAAGGTTTTTCCTTCGAGATTGTGGCAACTGATAAAGTGCAGATACGAATCATAATTTTCAGAGATGTATAGGTCGTTCAAACGCAGGTCTCACGTACTGCATATGTATTATCAAGCTGAACTGCCTCTCTCACGACGCGTCAGTGACTCAGTCACAGATCGAGTGACACACTTGAGACTGAGAGTCATGCAGCCATATATCATATGATATAGTGGAGTATGAGTGTCACTGTCAAATTGTCAGTTACTCTCAGTGAATGACACTGACGGTCGCTGACTCGGTGAGTCAGTCATGACCTGTTGATCATACTGTATACGTTGCATGACTGAATTACTAGATTTCTGTATATTTCATGACCTAGTCAGTAGTCACCGTGAATAGCCTTGTGGATGACTGCCTATACTCATTATACGGCATTATACTGTGAGTCCTATGAGTAGGCCTAATTGAATAATATTATATGGTATATGGTCTACGTATATAAATAACACGTTCAGTGCGAAAACTGTTACTAGTTCAATATCACAGATAATCACAGACAGCGTCTCATCCACAAATTTGAACTCAATTTGTTGTTTCCTCGTTCATATTCCATATTAATTAAGGAATTCGTGATGAAGTCCAAGGACCTAAATAAATCGGGCGAGACCAAGGACGTCTCGCTGTAGTATGACAGCTACTTGAGCATAATAGTATACTTAATTATCATTAAGAAGTG
>KB308962.1:4472-17243 GCA_000328365.1 Capitella teleta | reverse complement strand
ATAAACGGAGCGGGATTTAAAAAAAAAAAAAAAAAAAAGTGTAAAACAATAGTAAACAAAATATAACTGACCACTGAAACGAAAGGATTAAAGAGGACCTCTATTCATTTTGGAACCTTTTTAGATCGGTTCTGTGGACTTTATTGGGTGACTAGAAACCATTTTCGAAAAAAATTGGCCAACTGTGAATGATATTCAAGGCAAATTAAAATACGAATTTCCTGCTCAAGCAGATTAGCTTGAAACGAGATGAGTGCGAGATTTCTTTTATGAGAACTGCTGAAAGATCTACTCACTCGACGGCTCCCATTGTTAACAATAGGAGAAATACTTTTATGCCGTCACGACGGTATGAAATCCAACGCGAGAAGAAAGCGCGATTTTAAACCTCTCAAATTCGATGTATCTAAGAATTAGCCCACAGCAAGCGTATTGTCTAAAAATATGTCAGTCAAAACGCGTATTTGTCTTTTGGAGTGAATCCTCTATCATCCGTTACTAGTTCAAAACAACCAGAGGTCCTCTTTAAATACAGTCGAATCTCAGTTTATCGCTTTAACGCTCATCGTTAAGTGGAGTTCGATAACGGCGTAAGAAATTTAGGCCGCGGGACCACGAAATCAGTTCGATAACGGCAAAAATTCGATAAAGTGAAGTTCGTTAAACTTCGAAGTCTGCTAATATTATCTAATAGGAAGTTGGTTGGGGAATGCCAATCAGTTCGATGTAGACCAAATTTTGCACAATAATCTTTTAGCAAATTTGGGCTCGATTTTATCTTTTCTGTATTTATACTCACATTGTAGTATGAATTCTACTTGTCGGATAGACGTTTATTTTATAATTCGTTCGATAAACTGAGGTTCGACTGTATAATGATACTGATAATGATACTGAATTTAATAATTAGAGAAGATATCCTCTGAAACATCTTATCCCTCCAGAATCAAGAATTCAAAACAATATCTATTATACAATTATTTGCAGAGGAAAGATTGCAATCGGCTGAGAGAGGGACGAGATAGGGGGTTCAGATATCCTATATTATACTGGATTCGAACATCATGCCATGCATTTGAACATTTTGATTTAGACCCTATTCGATTGTTCCTCCAATTGAAACATCCTAATTCCATTAGTTTTCCTGGAAATTTCACGAGTATGTGCGTAATAATAGAAGAAATATCGTGTCTTTAATATGCGTACTCCGATCGAGTGTGATGTTGGCATAACCAAAGATGAGTGAGTGTTTCTTTCACACCTAACTGCCCTTAGTATACCGGATATTTAATGTATGTTAATAAATGTTGTGTAGCAAGGTGATGATTGCTGTATGAATTTGTTATAGGTGATAATTAATGGATACATTATGAGGTGTTAGCCTACCTTAGTCATAAGAGTATTTTCAACTATTTCCTTAGATCATTTGGCATTACTAACTCTCGAAGCAAAGCTGGAGCGACAGTTTAATAGGCCTACCACTCTTACAGAAATTGTAGATGACCTACTAAATGCAAAATTTGTGTATATATTCAACTAAATGTGCATTTTTAAAGCTTGCCTTTATTACAAATAATAATAATATTAAGTGATTGGTGATTGCAAATTACTACCTAGATGGAATACGCAGCCCCACCCCTCTCCCCTCCCTTCCGAAATATACCTAGAGTATACGAAGAGAACACTTGCAAAATATCAGATTTGGACATCGCATTTGGCGTGTAATACTATATTATGTACTACTTTGATTAGCAGAAAGAAAGAAATGGTTTCACCCTTGACCCCAAAAGCACTTGTGACTGACATTTCACAGAATTTTGTCATGCATAGACATAGCAACAAGGGTGCTAATAGTGGTAGTAATTAAATTAATGCCAGATAATAGGTTTTTACACAGTGACGCAATAATAGCAATAATGACTTTTTCAATTGCTGATATCTCGGTCATTATTCAAAATGTAATCTTGAAAATTGATAGTATATCTAGCATATACACCGTGCGAAATCCCAATTTGTAATGGGGGTGCTCGAAGATTAAGGTAATCGTGTAATTAAAGCATTTAATTGCCATATACCGATAACGACAGTATAATCTCGATGTGCAGAATTTCAAGGGACCGTCGAAATCACTTCGAGTGATAGAGCCTTCGCGACATATAGGAACATGGATCAAACAAGGAAAAAACTGAGTTGAGCTGAGCTTTCTCTTCGTAGCCACGATGACGTGAGTACGTGAATTCAGGGACGAAATGCTGACCTAACACTGTCCCCCTCTCCCCGCTCAATATCATCGCTAACGATTTCACGGGAGATATATTGCTAACTAGGCGTGACGTACGTCAGGAGCTGTGATGAAACACCTAGTTCCCCATCTTTTACAATGGGCCTCGTCATATCAGCGTGTTCTGCGACTAAACCCCTGGATATTTTTTTACTTTTTTTTTCGGAAATAGATAGAATAATTATTTTGACACCAGTCGGGCGCGAAAAAAAAATATTTTTCGCTATTTTTCTTATTTTAACAAGCGATTTTCTAGGACACCTACCATGGTTTCTTATCCTGAAACAGTAAAAAGGTCAGCCAGAGTGCACCACGCATGCGCTTTCGTTTCGTAAACAACAAAGATTTCCTTTTATGGTGAAAATGATCTGCTCTGATTGGCTGAAATCGATAGCTTCACGAGGGGAATGGGACCAATCACGGCAAGCCCTCAGCTGACGTTTGCCTCCTATACTTCTTAATGGAAGCCATTCTCCCATAGGCGCAATGCTAACCTCGATATTCGGAATGCATTATTTCCTTACACTTGCATCCAGGCATGGTGTTTTTGGTACCGAATGCTATCAATTGGTGCTATGGGTCAATAGAACATCACTTAAAATTCAGTTTCCCATCCCTTTAAGAAGGGAGCCTTTGTGTTGTGTGAAATGCCTCCGCACCCTATGATGTTGGCTCCACCTCATCTATCCTGCTCCTGGATGCAGCAATCTCAGAAGTGTTCTTCCCTACTTCTCCACATGTGGTGTCTCCTGTCTGACTTATCCAGTCAAATCGGACTCTCGTATGTCTAGAGGACGCTTCTTCACCAATGTAGGATCCATCTCTGGTGTAATCGCATCAACAATGACGTCTCTCAGCATTCCGGATTGGTCCTCTGTAAGGGATCCGAGACCTCAACATCCGTTCCTGAAGCCGGCGTCGGTTTGTTTCTGAATAGATTGGTCTGTTGTTGGTCCCTCGTGTCCCACTTGTCCTTAAAATTGCTTTTTAAAACCTGTTCTGGATGTGCGCTCACCGGATTTGGCAAGTCTGTGTCCCGGCCGTCACTTTTGGTTGTTCAGTACGGAGTCGGTTCGCAGTGGAACCAGTTTCAGCAATGCGCTGGGTACGTAGGCGACGAATGGTTGAGACATTACGCCCCATTTGGCGGGCCATAGTACCAGGTTTTGTTTCATTTCATAGTAATGTTTTTGGCATTTTTGCAATGCTTTTGTGTGCAGATTTCATGTGGGCGTCTTCCATCTTCATTTCACGAAACTCCACCGTCTACTGCTCACGTTAGTACCCAAAATAAAAGCTACCAGGGTTTCGGGATTGTCTAGACATAGTAACTGATTATTAAACGCAAAAGGCATGAGGTTCCCGAGCATGTTTGGAATATTGAGTTCAGAGCATTTTATGGTACACACAATAAAGCTACCTAAGATTAATTGCAATTATAGATCTGGGCGTTTCTTGGCCTCTAAGTATACATGTAATTTATCTAAATAGTAAATATACGCAATTAAACATTCTTAACGAATTTTATTTATAATGTTATTGCTAATTTGGCTCAGAAATTCTAGATTTATAAACGAAAATGTGAATATTTAAATTTAGTTTCCTCATTCAGTAGCTGGTAACAGGTAACATCAACTTGAAATTTTGGTGCTCCTAATTCAAGGCCTTTATCAGAACTGGCGATCAATTTATCCTAAACTCATCTGAATTAACGCTGGATTAACACTTTCAAAACTAATTATTGAAAGATTGAGTATTCTTGATGATGAGATGCACCCATATTTTCCTCCTCTGTTGGACAAGTAACGGATGGTAAAGGATGCATCCCAAAAGAAAAATGCGACTTTTGACTGACAACTTTTTAGACATTAGTTTTAGACATTATTTGCTATTCTGTATGGTTCTTCGATTCCATGTTATCTTGATGTCATGAAATATACATTTCCTTTACATTTGGAGCCGTCGATTGAGAAATTATTTCAACCGTTCCCTTAAAAGAAATCTCGCACTCATCTCGTTTCAAACTACATGTAGTCTGATTAAGAAAGTCGTATATTATTCAAAGCTGACATAATTTATCAAAATTCGTCTGAGAGATCAAAGCATGGGCCTAGAAGACTGACAATTTCGAATCATCTGAACAATCGCCATGTTCAATTGTTCATCTTCACCATCTGCCATCTCTTAAATCTATATGATGCGTTTCAAAACTGCCGTTTACAATAAAACTATTTACAGATGCAATGCATTTTACTGAAAACCCCTACTGTTTTCAGAACTCATTTCATTGCAACTATTTCAAATACATGCAAGTGTAGCTCCACGTGTACCTCGTATAACCAGTCATCGATTGAGGTCCTCGAGAATGTCGTATATTGACTAAATCAAGCGTTTCCTTTCAGTACGCTGTATATATGGGCATATTTCGAAGGCTCATACAAGAGCACATGTTTTTTTTGTTAGTTATTTTTTAGAAATGGTATAAGCCGAGTACCTATATTTTTGTAACCACCAAACCCCTTAGATGGCAACATCTACGCACACAATCTTCCTTTCTATCTGTGAATGAGGGTGTATTCTGTGACTGCATGCGTAGAGTCGGTGAGCGTGTTATCACTGCATTTGTCCCACTTCCGTAGAGCGGAAGTGAAAGCATGCCACGGCCTGGGTAGGGTTTTTGACTCCTATGTCACTCTTCCATATTCTTATTTGATGTGAGCAATTAACAGAGGCATCGCATCATTCATCCACGCATACACTCTTGGGCACAGCTCTCTGTCTCTCCACCGTATCTTTTCTTCGACTATCTTTGCATTACAAGAAATCAGTGCCATGTTATACTAGTATATAGCCCGGAGTGCAGGACAGTTTTGTTTCTGTACGTTGAGGAGGCGCACGTGTTAATATTTCAGCCTCGGTTGCGAAGTGATGCACACGAATTTCAATTTCATCAGTAATGTGAGCATTTTCAAAAAGCACTTGGAAGGTTAGTACATTATATAAGTTGCACCTTATAAACGGTGATACATTTTTCCAAGGAAATGGGAATGAATAGAGAGGTGGAAATGGGGTGCCCCGTGGTTCCAATTAAAGGGCGACACGCAGTGTATGCATACAGGTGGCACCTGGGAGGGGTGACGTCCTGACCATTGTTTGTCGTTGCTTGGTGTGCAAGGATCAAATACAGAAAATTGCTTGATTGCACAGGCAAATAGGACCCTTGCAAGTGATTACCTTCTTTCAAAAATATATTATACCATACGACATTTTCTCCCAATAGTTGTGTGAGCTTAAATGGCTCTGTGGGGATATAAACTATTTGGGGACAGTCTAGCATGAGATTAACAAAGAGACGTTAGGAATTGACATGCCAGTGGGCGATGCCTCTTTGGCGCCTCTTCCTTTCCCCTCATCCGTCAGTCTTTTGAAACTCAAATCCGGCAAGACGCATGCGTAGATAGACCAATGGTGGACTAGCGGAAGTGTTGTGCAAAAACAGGGAAAATAATTCTAAAGGAATCGCGAACAAAAAAATCATACCCGTGGGATTGGAAAGGTGTCCTCCTGATTGAATAAGACCAGCTCCGCGGTATAAACACAAATTGTAGCTATTGTATACCCCATTAATAAAAAAATAAAAAAATAATGAAAAATAAATAAACAAATAATGATAATAATAATACGGATGAAAAAAAGGCCATTATAAAAGGCATGTTAGTTTAGATAAGAGGCTATTGCAACTATAAATGGTAATTATTTTGGAGTATATATGGCGGTTTTAGAGAAAATGGCTATTACTAGTTTGTAACACGTGCATAAGGCCACATTGAAAAATGCCCATATACTGTGAATATACTTATGAATCACACTGTATGTTCCATTAAGCATCATTATAATATTAAATATTTCAGTGAATTCATTCTCCAATAAAACATGCAATTATACACTTCAACTGGAAGAATAATAGGGGAAAATATAGATGAATCATAATGCACAAATTTCAATCATAATGTACTTCAAGAGTCATGACATAAATGGGCGATGAGCTCTGTTTTGGATATATTGATCCGTTATGGATTTTTTTATTCCATGTCTGTACGTTTAGATAACGATTTTGAATTTTCGATTTGTCGGTTAATTCTAATCAATTACACTAGAGATGTACGGATATTTCCATGATCCGGATAATCGGATATCGGATATCCAGAAATTAATAATTATTTCCGGAAATTGATGAACAGAAGCAGAACTTTAAATTATTATTATTATTATTATTATTTTTTTTTTTTTTTTTTTTTTTTTTTTTTTTTCTTTGGGGGGGGGGGCGACTTTTTATACTATTTAAATCCACATGAACATCGAGATGTTTGACGAATCAAATGTATTACAAGTATAAAGCAATATTCACAACGATAATTTTCGGCGTAGTCTCGCCTTAGTGAAAAAAAAATTGTTGCATGGTAGCGGTCTACAATATAACAAATCACTACTCAGCATACTCGATGGGGTGCTTACACGACAATAACAAGCAAATGATGGCTCTCTGTGACTTCAACTAGAGCACACAGAAGTTGAACTGAATAATTTATTCAAACTGAAAATGAACGTCTACTACTCGAAAATGCTGCAGTATTTTTTCCAGGTTCGGATATCCTGTGAATGTATCGGATATTCGGATTTCGAATATCGGTTTCGGATATCCGTGCATCCCTACATTAGACTTACATTTCAAATGGCGCGAATCCGCGAATGGCAATGTGTGAATCGAGTAGGAAATAGTAATCGACCAGAATGTGCAGCAATTCGGAATGCTTGTGGTTTCAAGAATGAATTGAAGTATATTCCATATACGTTGAATGTATATCCGTTTACTGCTGCGTGGTTAGTAGCGCCCTGTTGAGTGCTGCATCAATCGAACCGGTTCGCGGTGTACAATATTTCAAGACTGCACAATATTATTATGACAATACTTGGCATGGACACGAGACTAGTGTGCGTTGTGTATACTGTATATTAAGGATTACGATAATCTGTAGTCCGCCAAAAATATGAAAGTCACTTGAAATTTTGACAATGTGATTATGTCGGTGTAACTGCTGTTGCTTTCGTTTAGTTCTCACGTGCGTACACCCCGCGTTCTCTGTGTATGGTTATGTAATACGTGGTTTCCTGCTTATGAGTAAAAGCAGGGCTACTCGAGTGTTAAAAGATGAACACCGGAGGTGGCACCATTAGCAGATGTACCCCCAACTGTTTTGTGTTACTTGTGGGTAGACGGATAATGCACAAATCAGACACCTCGATCTATAGGCATGCATTCTGTGGGTGGCGCACTTGACCTTATGCAACCACGAACGGGTGGACAATGGTCAGCAGGGTTTTAAAAACAAAAGATGCCAGCAGATTTGCTTATTTTCAGGGCTCATCTGAGTCGTGCTGCGGGCCATTTATAATAGATGTGTTAAGAAAGTTCACAAGGTTCGTCATATAGGCAAATGCTGAATTATTATAAATCTGAATTTCGTATGAGTTTAAGCACACTGAGTTATAACGGAATTAGTTTTAAGTGTTTGTTTTTCACATGATTTAATGACAAGAACATTTGGAATAAAAACATTAATTGTGTATACGATAAATACGTTTCAAGTTTATTTCCCAGTGTCTTGGTCATTGCAAGCTATTATTTAATTACCACCTTCCGATTTACGATTCCACCTCTAATAGGAATATCAAGGGACCTTAATTAATACCCTCGGTAGGTATGCTTGAAGTATAGGAGTTTGCAGCTCTCAATTGGGCACTCCATTAAATCAGAGAGAGCAAATCTTGTGTAATTGTTAAGTTTGAATGATTACCCAAAACCAGGGACACACCCATAGTGACCCCATGAATATTGAATAGGTGCCCAGAGCATAATCATCTGCATCCGATTGCATCCTGCTTTTTTTTTCTCCAGTTCTGAACCTCTATCTCCGCATCATAACTATTGGATGGATTAGGCAGTATCATCAGTGGATAGTTTACCGATGGGTTGGCCCTTCTCCCATTTCAGCCTTAAAAGGAAATCAAGAAACCCAGGAGGATGATTCCCTTGTGTTCATTAGCAACTAAGCGAAATTGACAAGGGAGAAGCAGATTTAGAGGTTAACGAAAACATGAATACCACCAAGAAGAAAAAAAGCTGTGAGTGGATTTCATAATTTGTGGTGATTTTGATTACAATGTTTTCTTCGTGTATACCACTTCTTCTAGTCATGAAAATACACATTAGGAAATTCGAAAACATGAAACGCGCCCATTTTCCTTTAATGTGAAACAAATTATATGATATTCCTCAGTGTGAGCAATGAGCCTAACAGAGAAAATGATCGTGGACACTTGGAGTAGACTATGTAACTATCAGGGCGCAAAGGGGAGGTGGGGTTGATGTACTTATATGACCCTTACCTGGTAGCTAAGCGTCCGTGGAGCGGGTTGCATCGAAGCTTCCTGGTCGACTGGCTTCAGCACCGTCATATAATGTCTTAGGTTTTCAAGCATGAGAAGCTTCAGTCCTCGCTGTCTGTTCGGTCAGACGTTGTCGTCGTCGATTTCCAAGAGGTCAGAAGGGCATAAAAATATTCGTTAATTCCAGTAACTTGATGTTAATTCGTAACAGTATTTCCTTGGACTAATCGGATAAACAGTAACTGTCTGTTGGGTTCAAGCCGACACGAGGTTTTGCCCTTACTAGCTAATATCAAAACTCTTGTAATAATCCAATCTTCAATAGCCTAATTATTCCAGACGAAAGACGATAGCCTGATTAAATACAGACAACATACTATCACGTTGCGCTGTTCTCGTTTTGCTGTCTCGTTTGATACGTGATAATTGAATACAGTTACAGACCGGGTGAGTTTGACATGAAAGCTGAACCCCAATCACGATAATTATTCCCTGAAGTGTTTATCATGAAATCCCTTCCGAGTACCTCAGGGCAGTTATTACCCTCACGACAAAAGGAGTTCAGCTATAATTTTTTTGCATATTGTTTAACAAGAACCATTGCTGGTCATTTGGGACTTGCACGGTAACTATACTTGTGTTTGATTGGCTGGAAGGGTCGATGGAACTTCCCTTTCTTTCGGCCTGTTTGGCACACCCTGAAGAATGCCCTGGGGTGTTCCTCCGCCTAAGAATGTGACGTGAGTCTCTTGACTGACATTGATGTTGTGAGAGGCGGATGTACAGGGCATCCACGAGGCCAATAGACCCACGTCGAATGTCAATTCACTTTGAAATAGATTTCTTTCGGTTGGGCCTTACTTGTACAATGATGTGGACTGCGTTGAAGAGATACAAGATTGGGTCTTAATGTTTAATCTGCTCTTAAGAGTTTGTTGAAAACTTGTAATCGTCATTGGTGTTCTATGTTTTATTGATGATTAATTTCCACATAGACATCTATACTAAATGAATCAAAAAAATATTGGAATTGCAATATATATGGTTATAATGCGTTCATTTTCCATGCTGATTGAAAGGAACGCATAATTAAATTTTGAAATGTTGAATATACGATCAATGGTTATGATATCACAACTGTACTCTTTGTTTGCGCATGCGCTCCTCTGTGCGCACGACCACATAGTGTGGTTCAGAAGACCGATGATCTGTGCACTTGTATTGGCGTCCAATGCGCGGTGGGCGTAGTTACGTGGGCTGCGGCAGCGTCGCGCATATAACGCTGGTGTTACGGACGCCAATGTCACTTGTGCGGACTATTGCAAGGATTCCAATGGCGTCGGTCCCCCCCACGACCTCCTCATACATCTCCTCTTGACGCCATTGCTACAGCTTCGCTAGAAGTTGGCAGAAAGAACAGTAATGGATTTTCGCCAAAAGCAAACTCCGTCTTCGCATTTCCCTACATTGCTCTCCGATTCGGAGCGGCGACCAAGAACTTCTTCTCCTACTTCTTCTTCTCCTTCTTCAATGTGAGTTGTTTGTCTTTAAGTGCATTTAGTCGACATTTCGCATACAAAGGTGAGTGAGTAAATTCGGATCTGAGAGATATATTCACACGTAAATAATACACGTTTCTTTTGCGGAAACGTGATTTCAGCTCCATTCCCCAAGGACATTTTGTTTTTCAAATAAGTGGCAATCGCCGTAAGGTAGACCGATTCAAAGGCTAATATCTTCCGCTGTTTCATTGCAATTGAAGTCGTTGTACACCTGTGGTTTCCTTAAGGAATGATTTGGTTCTGCGATTAGCAGGCTCAAAAAAGAGCTCAGGTATTGCATCGTTGATTTAATGGACCATTTGAAGTGTACACTTCAAGGAAAATTACTTTTAATGAACAACCTTATTACTTTTTAGGATGGGTATACGATCAATAGGGGTCATGACGTCATATTTTAAAGAAACGCTGCACACAAATATGCACGCATCAAAGTAAATCGTATGCGGTGAGTAGCGAAAATCACCGGATTATGTATGCGCTCCTTTAAAACAAAATCATTATCTAATTTACTTGAGATTGAGTGGACATATGGAAAATAGTTTAAAATACCGGATATCAGGAATTCTAAAGCCCTAACAATCGGTGTGAAAGCGATTATGGAATGTTGAGCATCAGTTTGCAACAGTAAATAATGATTTTTAATTGTGTGAACTCGTCTCAAAGATAATGAAAATTCGCGTGCAGCCATCATTTCAGTGCAACTGATCTACTCCAATTACGATTATGATATATCTTGACCAAACAAGGTCAATTCACCAACCCTATTGGACCTTATACCTGGCATGGTCACTGTTGTGCATACAGTCATAGTAGTGTTTAGGTTAATGAACTGGATATACTTTGCTTATATATTCACTTAGCTGCATTATTTAATTCAAATAATTATAGATTAGAAATACACACAAAGTCAAAATGTCTGTGGATCACATTTGATTTATTTCCTATGCACATGCATCAGTCATTATCCATTCGATAGGATCCTTGGGGTGCTCCCGATTTTTATCTAGACGCACGTCGTGCACTCTTATAATCTTAAAGGGAGGGAGAACTGGTTAAAAATGGACTTTGAGTCGTTAGTTGATGCACCAAAAAGGATTCCTATGCCTGGCCCACACAAGGAATATGATCGCTAACGATCTTGCTGGAGATATATTGCTAATTAGGCGTGACGTCAGACGCTGTGATGAAACACCGATTTCCTTATCTTTTACAATGGGACTTGTCATAATAAATTTTTTTTTCGCTATTTTTCTTATTTTAACAAGCGATTTTCTAGGACACCTGCCATGGTTTCTCATCCTGAAACAGTAAAAAGGTCAGCCAGTGTGCACCACGCATGCGCAATACTGACGCTTTCGTTTCGTAAACAACAAAGATGTCCTTCTATGGCGAAGATGGTCTGCTCTGATTGGTTGAATTCGATAGCTTCACGAGGGCAACGGGACCAATCACGGCAGGACCTCATCTGACGTTTGCCTCCTCTACTTCGTAATGGAAGCCATTCTCCCATAAGCGCAATGCAAACCCCGATATTCGGAATGCATTATTTCCTTACGCTTGCATCCAGGCATGGTGTTTTTGGCACGGAATGCTATCAATTGGGGCTATGAGTCAATAGAGCATCACTTAAAATTCAGTTTCCCATCCCTTTTTTAAAAGTATTTTTCACATGACATACGATCAAGTTATACAATAATAGGATGAGCAAAGGAGACTATACATATAGTTCTACTTTCCTACATAGATTGAGAACTTGAGAGAAGCCGTAAAAGACCACCGTCCTTGGACCCAAAGCAATTAATTGCTCACGGGAATCAACTTAAATTAAGAATGTCTTAATTCTTTACTTAGTGAGGAGTTTGCAAAGAAAAGTTAGTTGCAAGGTAAACCGATAGCTTGATTATGTGCTGCTCGACACACGAAAAATCTGGCATCAATGGGAACAGCTAAGATCACGGCCTCTGTATCGTTTCCGATGCGTGCTAAGTTTCAAGATACGGTTTGATATATGGGTAGTCAATAGTAAACATTTCTTCGTGTATGTCTAAGCACTAGTCTGCTTTGTCTGATAGGAGGGTGGGTTTACACCTTAGACGGAAAGTGATCTCACTGATTAGGCGGTTCCATGCGGACCTGGAGCACGAATAAGGTAAGTGTAGGTGCGCGATGCTAGAGGCGGGGAGGGAACCCTGTCTGTCTATTACTAAGTATGAGAATATTGCTTGTGTATGAGGATAATTTAAGCAATACCTAATTCGGTAAATATCGGTTTTTTGAAATACCATTCAACGAATAACATATTACTATAGGTAACCAGCAAGGTGTTAATTTACTTTAGAACCAGCACACAATCAACACTGTGGTGACATTTTCCTGGTACCAGAACAACCTATCGTTAAAAATTAAATTGTGTAAAGCGATCGAAAAAGGCTGACTATCACATGCATGTCATTGGAATTATAGAAATTAAGTAGCTGCCAA
>KB308952.1:110377-147118 GCA_000328365.1 Capitella teleta | reverse complement strand
TATAGCCCCATTATTCAGTTTAGTTCCAGTGAAATAATATATTTTTAAGTCACCGAATTTACCACTCCCTCCCTCCTCCCCATTCTGCGATCTGGATTGACTAGAAGCCTGGTACATGCAGTTACGTTTGTTTTTTTATGGCGCGAATCGCTATGCATAGCGCGCTCAGTTTTGGGGGTTGTAGATAGTATTAGACGGTATTTTGCTGTCTGCTGATTGGTCGATTGAATAGAGCGGAAGTTGTTCTAAACATGGCGAATGTTATTTATTTGTTTTGATTTTTAGTTTTCGGGTAATCGGAAATTTCGTCGTCTCCCCATGTTAATTTCCTATACCTTGGTGTTTTGTGACGTCACAACGTCGATCCGGAGGGATCTCGCGTTTCAAATCTCGGGAGCGAGGGGGCTGATTTTTTTTCGGAAAAAGCGTTCTAAAAGTGTTAAAAGTCGCACTACATTGAACTTTGACCCATATAAGGGCATAATGAAACCTCCGCGAATCGATTTATGTAATCTAGGGGCTGAAGTGTCATAGACACTTTAATTGCAAATCATTTTTGGTCTGCTGATTTAGTAGGCCAGTAGAGGATCTTTATTTTTCCATGTATAATTTATTTTATGCTACTAAAAAATTGTATGTGGATTGATATCTGTGAAGAGGAGAGGGCAGACCCAAGAAGCAGATGCGGGCCCTTAGTGAGGTAAATCTGTGTTTTAGCATCAAAGAGCTGTTCTTTATGCTTGCATGCCTCGCCCTCATGACTTAAGACCCATAAAAAGCCTTTGATCAAGTGAACATTCTCTTGTGCAGTCACGATGACAGCCCAGGAAGCTCAACGAGCGAAATATGAGGTGAGTTAATTGAACTTCTTACTTCTTTGTTTACAAACCAATAATTATAATAACATACATTATACAACCAAAATACTTACGAGGTGTCTGTGCGTACACAATTGTATACTGATGACCATTGTTGCTGTACCATTTTAATAGTGGCTGTCCCGGATTTACTGATTTATTCTTTAATTTACTCAAGTATTGCTAACCATAAATTCAAATGTCAAAAAGCGAGGCATGTACTCACATATTTGAACATATACTCGGTGTAATCATTAGTCGGTATCAGTGTCATATAATACGATGAAATCACACTAATGGCGCCCAAAGAGCTATTCGTATATTAAAGAATGGAAGGAGTTATAATTAGGGAAGGCTCTTGGCCAATATAACATCATGAATTACATATCCCCATTCCCTTTCATTACTGTTTGATTGTGTGCTGCAACATGCACTTGTTTCTTCATCGTTCATATTTTACTGTATCCTGTATCTACTATCCCAGGCATACCCATTCAAAAATGAATAGGATATTCCTGTAAGTCCTGCCTTCAGAAAGTTCTAAAGACTCCTGGTATTTTGAGCAGCTCCGATCGCATATCGATTCGATAGGTTTGAGTTTTATCTTCAAACGGATCATCAGAGTTCATGAAATCGTTGAAGTAGTGGGATAATTTATATTCTTTGGATAGCTTTGGTTGTATCTTGTGGATTAGTTTACTTATTCAGCACTGATACGCCAACCAAGACTAGGACTTATCATGTTTTATGATAATTATTATTGAGGCTATGCCTAGTGATTGCTGGCATAATGCATTGGCCCATTCGTGGTCACTAGACCAGTAATCTGACAACCTTTGAGGTTTCATTGTCTGCACTTCGTGGTGCATAAATGTCGAACTTGATGAAAAAACATAATCATTACAGTGGGGAAAAAATCCTTTTATCCTTCTATTAGAGAGATATTTTTTTTATTCAGTTTATTGAATTGAATAAATGACAACATACAACATTTGTTTTATGATGTAATATGTTACATAACATTCTTTGTGGCTTGCAATTAATTACAATTCACTGTCTCATGATTACGATCAAAGTGCTGTTAAACGTGCATAACTTGTGACAGAGTGAAAATAAGTATCATAATTCTCAGATATTTCCCATTTTATCTTTAGTTAATAGGCTTATCTGGGGCATAGGTTCTACTTTTGCATACATTATGTCATTAATGTGTAGACCTGTCCTGCATATACCAATAAATAAATAATATATATGCATATAATATAGTTAATTGTGTAATTAGGGTTAATTTATTATTCATATAAACAATATAACGAGAAAAGTGAGCGTATGTGGTTTAGTCGCATCAACATTCAAGGAAAATGAATCACAATTTTCATCTAGAACATCGTTCAGGCGAATTTCCGCTGTCTGTTTGAATGCCTTTGCTCTGGCACATAATTTCCCAGAATTCAACAAACTAGTGACAAGATTCTGGAAATGGAATGGAATTTCCAACCTTATAGTTACAACTGACATACCAAGACCATTGCTTGCTAAATTTGTACTAGGTAACTATATTATTCTCAGTTTGTCCGCGGAGATGACCTGACAGAGCATGGACTGACAAAGATCCGTGATCCTTTCAACAAATGCTTCCCGGTGGCAATCGTTGGAATTGGTGAGAACTAATATTCTGAAATATCCTTTAGACGATTTGCTCTCTCATATTCGTTTATCAAATATCAATTTCTCTCGATTATCTTCTTCACTCAGGTGTCCACATGCCAGAAGCGGACAATTTGAGAGAGTTCCAACAAGTTCTCGAAGAGGGTCGTTGCGTCCTGAAACCAATACCTAGTTCTCGTTGGTCGCACGCAGACTACTATTCCCCAAACCCAACCGATAAGGGCAGATACTGCATCACAAAACTCGGCTTCTATGATAAGTTCTTTCATTTTGACCCCGAATACTTCGAGATCTCTGAACGAGAGGCCAATTTCATCGATGCTCAGCAGCGTCAGGTTTTGATGACCACAGAGCATGCGTTGCAAGATGCTGGTATCCACCCAGATAAGGTCCCCAAAGACACGGGGGTCTACATTGGCATGGGCATCATTGATTGTCCTGGTACGGTTTCAGATAACCGGCATCTGTACAATGGGCATACCGTTCAGGGATTCGCGCACACATGTGCTGCCAACCGGGTTTCCCATTATTATGGACTTGACGGTCCAAGTTGCGCAGTAGACACTGCGTGTGCGGCGTCGATGTCAGCGTTGCATGTTGCTATCATGTCGATGTGGAACAAAGAGTGCCGCATTGCAATAGCTGGTGCCACGAGTCATGTTTACTCTCCCGAATGTGTCATTGCTTTTAGCCAGCTTGGTGTCCTCTCTGCCACGGGTAATTGTGCTCCTTTTGATGAGTCTAATAATGGTTACGTGCGCTCAGAAGGCACAGGTATCGTCGTACTGAAACACATCGATGATGCACTGAGAGATAATGACCACATCTATTGCTTGGTCAGAGGAACATGCTCTGCTCACAATGGTTACAGCATGAGTCTAACCCTTCCTTCTGCGCCTGCACAAATTGAGTTGATTCAAAGATGCTATGAGCAGTTTGGTATTGACTTGGCAAGAATCCCGTACGTCGAGGCTCACGGCACTGGTACACCTGTCGGCGATCCCATTGAGGTTAACGCTCTCGGGAGCACGTTTGGCAAGAGAAGACCAAAGGACAAGCCTTTGAGAATTGCGTCTGCTAAGAGCAACTTTGGTCACCTTGAGGTATGCGCTGGTATGGTACAAGTGGTGAAGACAGCTCTCATGTTGGAACAGAGAAAGTATTTCAAGCACATCAACTGGTCAAAGCCAAATCACCGAATGGATTTAGCTGAGTCCAATATTCAGATGCAGCTGAACTCTGAGTATTACACAAATCCTGAGAACATGTTGATTGGAGTTAACACTTTTGGCTTTGGTGGGTCGTTGGTGCATCAGATATTTGAAGAATTCCGTTTTAAACAAGGTCAATGCTCGGATGCCAGTCTCGCTGGGTGGAAGTTTGGAGAGAGTTCATCAACCGGAAGACAGATTGTAATTCCGTTCTCGGCCAAGAGCAGAAAATCGTTAGAAAAACATTTGAGAGATTGGGGCCAATGGTCAAATGAGGTTGATGCCCAGCAGGTGGTATCCTGGTTGGCGATTCGTAGGAAGCATTACGATGAAGAAAAATTAGTCATATTGGCGAATTCCGGAGCTGACTTTAGATATAAAGTTTCTCTCTTCCTTAATGGGGAATCACACCCGGATGTTATGCACAAGGCAATTGGCAGGAAAATGGCTCCAATTCCGGAAATTTCTTTTTTATACTGCGGATGGGGCCAACAGTGGACTGACATGGGTCGTGACTTGTATGACACAGAAGAAATCTTCAGAGAGCTGGTAGACAAATGCGATGAAGTGTTTGCGTCGGTCGCTCAGTTTTCCGTTTTGGAAAAATTCAAGATTTTCACTAAGGAATCAACAAACTGTGACGTTAATGGAGATGCTTGTAAGCCTGCCATTCTCTTCTTTCAAATCGCACTAACTGGGCTTCTAAAGCATTGGGGTATTGAGGGGGGCTTCTTCGTGGGAGTTGGCCTGGGTGAGTTGTCTGCAGCATATGCTGCTGGTGCATTATCATTGGATGAGACTGTCAAACTGATGTGTGTTTGCATGTCTGCCCCTCCCGAAGACAAATTCAAAGCGGAAGTTGAAGCCATTTTACAAGAAAACAAGTTGTGTCCTCGAAACTTCATCTCGGCTACTGCACATGTTAATGAACCACTGAATGCTAATTATTGGTGGAGAAATGTCAAGATCAGGCCGGATATAACAGCAAGTGTTGATGCCGTTCTGAAGAAAACCGACAATCCTTTGTTTGTTGAATTAGCAGCAAAGTCCATTCTGACGCCAGTGATCAAAAATCATTTCACTGATTTGGATAATCATTGTGTTCCATGTGCTGCTACAGAGGAAGGATCTGGTAGGAGAGAGGTCTTGGTTTCCCTTGCTGACATGTATTTGAGGGGATTAAAACTAAATTGGGCAAACATAACTCTGAATTGTCCAAAACACACTCAAGCACCGCTTTACGCTTACAACTATAAAGAATTCTGCCTGGAATGCAAGAATTACAACAATCGAAAGATGGGCAAAATTGATAGATCGTATAAAGCAACCAATGGTAAGATCGATATATACCTACACCCCCACCTGATGTACTATGTACTGGATGACAACCAAATCTTTCCAGCTTCAGGACTCGTTGAATACTTTGCAGAATATGATGCTTCTCGCTACCCACTTCTTAAAAATATTAAATTCTTTGATAGTGTGCATGTCCCTGAATTAGATCCCTATGGGCATTACCAAAGTATTTACATTGACATTCTACACGAAGGTGTAAATTTAAAGGCAGTTCAGGATGGCAGAGTTCTGGCAGAGGCTCAGATAGCCCGGAGCCAAGACAATGTGCCAGAAAGACTTATTCAAATTGATGACTTCAAAGCAAGGTCGACAGAAGTCATCCACGGGGAAGACATTCTACGTAAATTCGAAGACCTTGATCTCCAGTATGGAACAATGTATAGGATGATCAAAGAGGTGTTTGTCGGCGATCAAGAACTTCTCGCAATCTGTACGAAGCCACATCCAATGAGCCGATATGAGAAAATTGAAACAGTTGTCTTGGAAACGGCATTTCAAGCTGCAATTGGGGTATTCACGGAGAGTGACAGTCTCTATCTCCCGCAGAGTATTCAGAAGGTTCAGATGGTTGTAGAAAAGGTTCCACACAGCACCCCTTTTGTGGTTTATGTCAAGCTAAACAAATGGAGTCTGAGATCCATCGACTGTGATCTCGTCTTGGCTAATAAGAATGGCAATGTTTGGGTTGAGATCTTTGGGTTTGTTGCAAGGAATAGAATGCGGTTTGATTCCAATGTAGACTTAGGGAGCTGTGTTTACACAAACGAATGGCAGCCTGCAAATGCAAATTTTCCTACTTTAGAAGAAATGAATCTTACAAGTGCTGATTCCAGTTTAGGTGAAGATTATGCCAGAGACTCTGTTGGTTTTATAGGAAAGGCTGTGCAGTATTCTCTGCAGACAAAGCGGGTCCTACGAATCGGGATAGTTGGTTCTGTCTTTGGTTTAATAAAAAACCTCGTTGAAACTTTAAAAAACGAAATAACTAAGAAGCAAGTCGATTTTGTTGTATTTAGCAAAGATGACGAAAACTCAAAACAAGTCTGTGATTATCTCGGAAATTTACCAGCTATCAAGTTTCAACAGCTTGAAACTGAAATGACGATAAGATCCTTTGATCTTATAATTAATGCTGAAATACCACAAGATGATGAAGAGCCTCAAGCTGATATATCCAACATGAAAAAGCAGCTGATCAAAGGAGGTTGGTTGCTTTTGCTACGAAAGAATATAAAACAACCATCCAGTCAGGTAGCAATTGAAGAGGCTGATGGTAGCTCTGTATGTCTCTTTAACGGCAATGAATCAGTGCGGCTTACTATCATTAAAGGCATTAATAGTTCAGAAGATTTTGAAGGTGAGTGGATGCTGGTGTCAGCAAAACACACAGATTCTCATTTGCAACTACCAAAGGACGCACACATTGTTGATCCAGACAACTTCAAACATGAACTGGCCAAAATGGGTTCTGCCGAGCTGCTTAATGTTGTGGTGGTGCTGGGAAAGGACTGGAAGTTTTGTTTGGATATCATCTATGCACTCAGAAGTGAATTAATCCATAGAGTTTGCAACCTTTGGCTAATAGACTGTGGTGCCCATTCACCTATATCTCAAGCAGTTAAAGCTTCGATAAGAGCAGTCAACATTGCTAACTTGAAGGTTCACGTTGTTGAGGCTGGAGCCTTCGGTCAAATTAAAGAGAATCTGTTTCAAGCCAAGGAATCTGTAACCAATGTGGAACATGGTGAGCCTATCGTAAAGAGAATAGTTAATCATCCTATTAACATGATGACAAAGCAAAAGTTCTCCAAACTACTGCCCAATGAAGTTCTTGTCAAGACTCGATCATTCATTCCAATGCAAGAAGATGACAGAGTTTATGTTGTATTTGCCGGAGAGGTTCAGGAAACACACAATGAAGTTGAGCAAGTCAGTGTTGGTGATGCGGTTGTTGGGTTTGTCAAGTACACAGGTCAACTACAAACTTGCAAGGCCGATGAGCTCTTCGTGAAGCCAGCTGATATATCTTGGTCAGAAGCGGTTGTTTCTTTAAGGAGCTATTCGCTGGCTTATATTGCGCTCGTTCAGAAAGCGAAGCTAAAATCTGGCGACTGTGTTTTATGCATGAACGCCAATAACCCTTTGACTGATGCTGCGATCCAAATTGCGAAAATAAAAGGAGCTAAAGTGATTGGGACGTGTAATGATATTGAGTACAAGTCATCACCCAATATGTGTTGCATCAATCCAAATGGTTCAACTTTCAAGGAAGATGTCATGAGCATGACCAATGGAAAAGGGATAAATATTGTAGTTCACACTGAAGACAGCTTGCTAAACAAATCAATCCTCGATGTGCTTGCAGTGAAAGCAAAGATTTGCTTCCTTGGTGTCAGAAATGCTTCAGGTGTAACCACCCCAAGCATCCAACAGATGGTGATCAACTTCTCTCCATACATCAAGACCGCTCGGGGGAAAGATCAACTACGTTCAGTTTCTGAGAGTGTGGTGTCACTCTTAGGCAATGGGCAATTGATTCCACCAATGACGATGGTGTCTGAAGAGGTATCAAACAATGAAATAACCGAGGTTTCAATGGACAATGACGCCCTTTATCTTATTGTAGAAGGGCTCACTCCGCTTGGTCGAGAGGTTGCCACTTGGTTGGCCAGTCTAGGGGCACGTCATATTGCAATGACGACCACAGTCGGGGAAAGAACTAACTTCGACCGTGTCACACTGAAACATTTGGTAGACAAAGAGGGTTGCAGTGTTCGTGTTATTAAAACTGGTCTCACTTCTGAGTTTGATGTTGAAGAAATGTTCGCCCAGCTTCAAGATGCTCCTCCATTAAAAGGAATTTTCAACGTTGCAGATTGTAGAACTATGGAGTTCCCTAACCACATGGGATCGCAAGCTGTAAGTTTAGAGCTTTTGCATGAAGCTACCATGCAAAGAAACCTCCAACTGCAGTATTTTGTTGGGTTTACCAGTGCTGTAGATGCGATTGGAATTACAGGACATGATGCCGTATCTGCAAATACAGCATACATTGATGCTATTGTTCAGAATAGGCGTAGCATCGGTCTGTCAGGTGTTTCATTCCAAATGGGTCGACATCGCGGAATCAGTGACAGGAATGAGATGGACAACTCGCTAGAGGAATATGGAATGAAATCCCTCCATATCTACGAATACCTCAGGATTCTTGGGAACATACTTCAATACAACAAGCCTCCTCCTGTTGTTACAGTATCAAACCAGGTATGGAAAGTAATATTTCTTAGAATTATTATTGATGCTTAATTTATTGTAGGATTGGAACAAGACATTAAACCTCATTGAAGACAACCTTTACTTTCGTCACTTAGTTCCAGGTGGATTGAGAACTACAGAGTCAGAAGGTAGAGTAATCAATTAGATGCTGCACCTCGTGCACTCCCGATAAATATATGTATGACCCAATTAACTAGCTACAATGCATATTAACTTGATTTTACATCGATGTGCAGATTTTGCTCATAGTTTTTTTCTCTTGCAGGGATGACTAAAACTGAAGAATATGAGCAAATGGTGAAGAATTTAATATCTGGTTTGACCTGCTGTCCTGTCGAAAGCATTGATTGCTCGATGCCGATGCAGGCGTATGGAGTGGATTCTCTGATGTCCCAGGAAGTGGTAGCATGGGCCGAGAAGAAATTCAAAGTGAACTTGGATCAGTCGCAAGTCTTCGACGGACTCACAATTCGCCAGTTGGTTGAGTTGGCCCTGTAGATATTGTTGTATTGAAAACGTGAGCACTTTCTTTGCACAATAAACTATTGCAAGAACTGAGCACACAAATTCACCGTTTGTTGGTATGTAACGCAAGTGTTTTGTAACGCATTCAATGAAATAAACGGGTATGGTTTAAACCAGATTCCTTATTCATACATTAGGTAAGGTTATATATGAATACTAATTAGATTGAGACGACCACTAATAGTTTACACTGTATTCGGACAATCTGAAATACATGTACCAACAATTTAGACGTTTGAGAGAATGCTTAATTATTCATGAACGTGATGAGGATCAAGAACGAAATAGCGAGCTCCTAGTGGGTTCGAATATTTCAGTAGTGTGTATATGCCTACGGTAAAAACCAAATTAATATATATCATTATGCTGGTGGTGGACCCAGTGTGCATTCCAGGAGCATTGCCAACACGTCATTCAAAATAATTGAGCATAATAATTAGTTAATTTCATGTATATATCATAAAGGAATACACGTCCTAATGTCGTTTCTTTACCAACCCACTGGACACTTTTGGATTTTTTTCAGCATTTGGGAGTTCAATGGATCAGTGATAAATTCTCTGTCGATTTCGTCTTACAATGGGAGGTGCCAACCACGCTTTGTTTGCTCAGAGAAACATAAGAGGCACGGATGAGCACTATTGGAGACAAAATTCGAACTGTAACGATAGATTATATTGAGTGACATAATTATACTTACTATTCAGTGCATTTTAATGCATCTATCTGCTTTAATTCTAGAAATATGACAATTACAAAGAAATAATAATTAGCTGAAGTGAGCATTTTTTATTTTAGGGGGTAGGGTAAGTCATTTGGATTTTGTTCCATAATAGTTAGCTTTATATTCAATAGATTTGATATCCAAGTGTTGTAAATTGCGTGGGCTACAATCTGATTTTAAATCAAAGTTGAAAGCCGCTATCTATAGAAACTTGGGTCTTTTACACAATTGAGCCTTTGTGCTGGCCTAAGGATTAAGGCTTGAGACAATGGACCCAATCCTTAATTTTCAAGACAGGAGCAGCTATGTTTCACTCAAAATTATTGAAATTTCACAACTGAGAATCATTTCAACACACACATTACAAGATACAAAAAAAAAGAAAGAAATCCATTTAATCAATGCAATCCGTAAAATATGCACGCACAATATACACAAGAAATATTTTCAGTCCATTTGAACACAATCATCAGAAATCAGAAGGCAAATCGTGTCCTTGTATCTTCCAACTTCTTCGACACCTGCAACAGGAAATCAAATATATGAGAACACCACACACACAAAAATTAAAAATATTGATATATTGAATGAACATTAATCAGGCGCTCAGAGTTGGATCCGTTTAGTTTCAATGCTCCTTGTAAGAGCTCAAAAAATAAAGCTCGTAACGGAGATGCATCATCATTGCGCTGAGGCAAAAAAGATCAAGTTTAGAAACAAACCTCAGCTGGAGTGCGATCCAACTCTTCAGAAATCTGTTTTTGCCGGGAAACATCCATTGAGGTGAACATCTCACACAAATCACCATCGATCACATTCTGTGTATAGTACATAATAAAATACAAGGTCTCAAACCAATGATAGGTAACTCACCCTGACTGGGAAGTAATATGAACGGTATGCGAGATGATCTCGACCGCAGAGAGACTGCACCTCAGAGCGCATATGCATCTCCAGATGCTGGAAAAAGTCATGATCTTCATGTGAGCTGAAGGGAACAAGCATTCCGAGTGAGCCAGACAGAGTGGTGTACACGAGGGACTCTGAACCGCCTGGGATCAAGGTTGCCTTCTGCAACGACGTGATCATTTCTCCGACGTGGAAGTTAGCAATGGAGTCTGCCTTCTGTGAGGCTCCATTGAGGGAACCACGGTCCCACAATGCTTTGTTTCCAGTCGGGTCCTCATCAACGTCATCGGTTGCATTGCTTGGCAAGCGGACCTTCAGTGAGGAAGCAATTGCTATCAAATAGAACAATCAATCTCTGTCAACTTACCACACAGATATTTCCAAATTTGTCAGCACCAGCCATGGTGTTGTAATCAAGCATGCAGGAGCATGTCAACCAGCGTGGACATGTGTCATCGGCAAACACAATCAGCTGGTTCTCATGGCGCTTGTATCGCACAAAGTGGAAGCTGTCTTGGATGTCAGACACCATGATGCGATTTCCGTTCACGTGGATTGCCGTTACAAAATTGGGCAAAAACTGAAAACAAATTTTAATCAATGAGATTTCTAACTCCACAAAAAGCAAATCAATGCAAATAAAAAAAAAAAAAAAAATGTGCCTCTCTTTCTTAGGCATGAGGCTGTGAGTATGCTTCATGCCTTACACACAATTGAGGCTGTAATGTGTCCAGCTACGCATGCCATACGAGCGCTCAAGATACTCGCACAACTCACAAAATTTGCTGGCATAACCAAAGTGAACAAAGGCAACCACCAACCTTGTTTTCACATTTCCGCAGCATTTTCTTTTTCCCCAAGTCGTAGATTCGCAAATGCCTTCCGACACCAATAAGAACCCTCCCCTGGAATGCGGCTATGGCAGCAGGCACATCGTCCACTGGGGTGCGGTGCAGCAACTCCAGACCCTCGTAATTGTTTGTGAATCGGAAACAGAGGATGTATCCACAACTGCAGGAGCGTGGTGAGAGCACAAGGTCCTTGACTGTGCCAACAAGAACAAACGCCTCATCTCCATGGTTGGCAAATCGTACAATTGACACACTGAAAAAGAGAAAACCAAAAATAATACCCGAGAGGAGTACAATAGACTGAATATAGTAGTATCATGCATGATACAGATTGATAAGCTGCTCAGAGTTGGATCCGTATTTTCTCATCACTCGCAAGGAGTTCAAAGATAGAAAGCTCGTAATACGGTTTTCTCTCATCATGTAGAAATAATCAACAATTGATTAATCACCTGAATGCTGCTTCGTTCTGCTCTAGAGGGAGTTTACACAACGTCTTGCCATTGATTGGGTTCATTATCTGTATCTGGGATGCCCACATCCCATTTCCAGCCTTCGGAGCTCCAAACACATCCTCAGGGAGATTCTCTTGCAAAAACGCAGCTGCCATTTCAGCTGCTAACTGTTGCTCTTCCTCTCCAGCTGCCTCTACCATTTCCTAGAAACAGAAAAATAAAAAATTTCAGCCAACTATTAAAACCAAACTACGAATTAAAATAGTGAATAGTGAAGGATATATCAATATACATAGATATTAAAGGAGTCAGAATCATAATCCATCATGCATTCAGTTGAAACACGGAAGAGTACGATCATCATGTCTCCTTTAACATATAATCCCAATGAAATCTGAATCTCACCTCTGCCATTTGCTGCTTACGCTGTTGCTTGGTGTCCTCAGTATAAGCATTGTGGTCTGACTCAATCACAATCACATTACCAGTCTCTGCATGGATCACAAACTTGCGAGGCGTGTATTGAAGAGGAATGGAAACCTGGTTGAATATGGCACCCAACTTTTCCAAGGCCAGAATCCTGCAAACAAAAAGCGACTGAATAGAACGCAAAAGAAAACCCAAGATCATGCTTACCTAAGAGTGTTGGTGGAAATGGCAACAATTCCCTCAGGACACTGCTCTGACGCAAACCCTGATGCGTATTCCAGGGTGTCATAAGACAGTGGTGTGAGATGAAACCGGTTCTGGTAAGTATAACTGAGCCATGAACGACTAGACATGGCCAGAACAGAGTCAGAGCCCTGCATGCTGATGCGGAACAGCTTCACAGGCCGTGAGCCCAGGTACCGCGTCCGTGTGTCAGACAAATCCCCAGTGACGTTATCGAGAACCGCACGGAGCAAGACTCCATTCTGGAGTCCGATGTTGAGGAATAACCCATGATTGATGTGGGCCTCCTCCTGTCCCTCCACTGCTCCTCCCATCTCAACAATACAGAGAGATTCTGGAGAGGCAGGCAGAGCTTGCATGCTCAGAGGAGAGAGGCAATCCTATTACAAAATGCATAATTGACACATTAATTCAATAGTGCTGACAGCACTAACCGTGGGATCCAGTGAAATGATCCTGACAGTGTTGTCATTCAGACCAACAGCCAAGAAACGACACCTCTGTTCTCCAGACGGCACTCTCCCTAAACCCATACATACGACATCCGACGACAACTCCTTGCGTTCTGTGTACTCATTTAGTTGTCCAGTTGGGTCCATTTCGAAGTAGACCAGCTCTCCACCAGACAGGGCAATGACCACTTGGCGCTGGTTGACCGCACACCGGACGATTGTCTTCTTGCCAGGGGTTTTCCACTCGTTCACACGTTTGTCTGAGCGAATGTGACGGATGCCATCAGGGTAGATCTGCAAAAGGAAAACCATCAACGCGTGTCAGGTACCACAGAATGAAGCGCTGAGGCATTACAGAGGCAGAGAATCAGATATGATGTAATGGTTTCATGTTTTATTCAAACAGGTAAACGGCATAAGATTCATCATTTCTGCCAACTCAGAAAAAAAAAAAAAATAAATAAATAAATAAATAAAGGAAAGAATTATAAACATTTTTCACAGATGAAAATCGTGTATGGAGGGTTGGTCTTTCAGAGAAGTGAAAGTCGGTTTCATGTTTTATTCTCTCAGATAAACAGCACAAGATTCAAAATTGCTGCATTTATATACGATTAGTCTTTCCAAACTTATAAATTAATTAATACATACTACTTAACTCAAATTTGTACAAATTAGTTCAAAATGACAGTCATGATACAATAATTCAGAAGTAGCAGTGGTTAAGTTCAGAGTTGGATCCGTATTTTTTCATCACTCGCAAGGAGTTCAAGGATAGAAAGCTCGTAATACGGTTTTCTCTCATCATCTACTAAATTCAGGCTAATTAAGTACTGGAAATGCAATTACTCATTTTTTATCCGACCTTCAGTGTTCTACATTTAATGCACATAAAAGATTGAAAATATTTATCACTTCGAACACCATGAATGAAAGCAGTATTCAGAGAAATGTAAGTCGGTTTCATGTTCTGTTCAAACAGGTAAACGGCATAAAATTCATCATTACTGCATTCATCTTCTTGATAACCAATAGCTAAAACTTATAAAATATAAAAATAAGCAATCAACTGACAAAATAAGCTGCTCAGAGTTGGATCCGTATTTTCTCATTACCCACAAGGAGTTCAAAGGTAGAAAGCTCGTAATACGGTTTTCTCTCATCATGATTGATTATATTCTGACTCACTTTTAAATACTAATACACTATTTATATCTCAGCACTGTTTGACCTCTTCAACTGATTCTTTAGAAGTGCAAAATTCAAGCAGAGGATTGTACAATAATGAAAGAATGAGAAAAGATATATCTAAATCATGAATGAAAGCAGCTTTCAGAGAAATGTAAGTCGGTTTCATGTTTTGTTCAAACAGGTAAACGGCATAAAATTCATCATTACTGCTCTAATCATCTTAGGCATACTCAAGTTATATAATTCATATGCCATAGGAAAACATATTATCAGTATACGAAAATATATATATTGTGTTCTAGCCACATAGAAAACAGTTTTAGATCACTTAAATGTTTATAACTTGTAATGAACCTTCATAAACTTAGATAATAATGAAAATATCAGCAGGCCAGTTCTTTTTAGTTACGAAGAGAACTTGAAGCAGTTTTATCAGAAAAATGTAAGTCGGTTTCATGTTTTGTTCAAACAGGTAAACGGCATAAGATTCATCATTACTGCTTCAAGGAGCCCAACAAAATCTGCACCAATCTAAATATATTATAAAAGACACTAACCTGTACAAGAGCGTCATCACCAAGTTGAGAACAGGAGAGAGTTGGCGTGGTGCCAAGGAATCCAGAATCAGTGACTTCCTCAACAGTTTCTCCGATGGACAGAACGAGGGTAGCATTCACGAAAGACACGATGATGTAAGCGTCAAACTCATCTGCAAAGAGGGGCATGCATGTCACGCGTTAAGAAATCGACTGATTGCACCCAAAGTGTGTTATCAACAAAATATCTGTGGCTAAATAAGAGAACTCCTTCCTATCTTTCTCCCTTTTGTTGATAAACCAGCACTTCAGTCCCAATATATTTAAGATACTTTGTTAATAATGAATGCATATAATCAAAGCTCTACCTGCCCTTGACTGCATATCTCCCACAGAGCAGAGCAATTTCACTGACAATCACGTCAACCTGAAAGAAGAAAGAAAAGTGAACTGGGAGGCAGCAAGGCTCTCGTCCAGTGTTCATTAGTCACGGAATTCTCTTGGCATCAAAGTCATTTCAACGGCCGTCTGCACTCAAGCAGCTAAGCCAACTTAGATGAACCAGGGAAAAATCATGTAAAACCCAGGGGCAACTCCAAACTCTACACAGATCGTGGGCAATTTAAACTGGGAGGGAACATGCCGCCAAATGCTCAACATAATTGTAATGACCTGCAAACGAAGAAACAAAGTGACGGGTGCCACCTCTGAAAAGTAGAAAGCTAAACTAGTGAACAGTAAGTAACCCAGGGTACCCACTCATGAAACACCCCGAGATTTATTACAAGTTCACAACTCCCACCCAAGAAAGTTAAAAGACTAAATTAAAAACAAGGGAATGAAACCAACCCTCAATATTGCGCTTCACAGTCCAGACAGCATTGGGGTTTCCGGGCAGCTCAGACACGGCCATCTCTGAGACCTCCAATCCATGCCGTAGCACTCTTAGAGTGGACCTCGGACCTCTTCCACACATGGCAAACAGCTGCGGTGTGTCCTCGTTGGCAAGATCAGCGATCTGGCAGTGCATGATAGGGCTCAGACTGTCCATCTCATCAACCATGACCAGGTTCTTGAGGGGGCGGGGGGCAAAGAAGAAGGTGTCGCCCTCTTCCAGTGGCATGGCGGAGGAAAATTCCGGTTCGTCATCGTCATCACCCAGGTGAGCAATCTGGTAAAGATAGCTGAAGGAAGGTTAGTACTAATCAGCCTCAATACAAAAGGGTTGCTACTCACTGGTTGCCAAATTCAGACGCTATGAACAGGAACCCAGTTTTGAGAACACACATTGATGAAGCGACTGGTACTGTATCAAAGTACTTCAGACGAACTTCTGTGACCTGTGAACAGTGCTACATTGTAGAACATTACAGCAATGGGTGATTAATACAAACCATGTCTTCATCAGTTTCAAGGGTGATCTTAAAGACATCGCCCTGCTCAGTTTGTGTAAGGAAGAAGAACATAGACTTCGTCTTGTGGGTTGCGTTACAGACGAAGATCATTCCTCTTTCAGGGTCATCAAGGTCGTTCTGTAAATTGCATAAAAACAAGTTAGCAACAGTTACCTTGCATGACTATCACCTACCCTTCGGCGTGGGATTGGACAACGGATATCAGGCTGGTCACCAAAGTTTTTATAAGTAATGTAATTCTCCGAGCAGATTAAAACGCCACTGGGTCCTTCACTTCCACCAGGAACTACAATCAAGACACAATTAATACAGTGAACCAAAGTCTTTGACTCACAGCTTACCACTGATCAACATGTTAGCATGCTCCTCAAGAGGCTCAGAATATTTACGGACAACATGATTCAAGCCAAGATCCAGCTCATAATACGTCAGCATTTGCTGTAGTTTTGATGCGGATTCGCCAGTGGGGTCACTATCAGCTTCCTCGTAGTCAACTTCCAAACAAGCAAAGGTCGGATTTTCAAAACCAACGTCCACTCCAACCATGTAATAACCAAGAGTGTTGGCTTTGTGAGCTTCCAGGGGTGATGAGATGGTGAGTCTCGCTTGAGCGTCCCGATTCAAAATGTAAACAAGCTTCTGTTTCTCAACTGCGCCAACCATGACGGCCCGACCTCTGGGGTCAATGGCCAACTGCTGACCAGGCACAATACGTCTGCAACCACTTTTGCCATACGTCTCCTGTTGAATCTTCTCAAAGATGTTCTTGGAGGCGACATACTCGAGAATAACAATTCTTCCAGAATCGGAACCCAGGATGATGTAATCTAAAAGATGATTTTTTTTTTAATTAGTACAGAACTTATCAGGAAAAATAGGAACACACCTTTCGATCCTCCGGTCAGCCTGAAAGGCATGAGCGAACGGATCACGCCAAAGACCTCGGATGTGAGGAGAGTGTGGACCTTCCCAGTGTTGGGATCCGGACGCAAGAGTTCAAGCACTTTGCCACGTGACACGATTATCTCCTGCTGTTTGGTGCCAGAGAAGTTTCCATGTGCCGCATGTGTGATGCCTGTGGCACGCTGAAGGGTCAAGTTGTACAGGAACATGGTGGCGCTCCTGATGAGGGAGAAACAAGGTTAGCAAAGGAAGGCAATGGTGAATGAATATGCTGTGTAATGTAAGTGGGCTGTGCCTCTCTTTCTTAGGCATGAGGCTGTGGGTATGCTTCAAGCCTTACACACAATTGAGGCTGTAATGTGTCCAGCCACTGTATGCCATACGAGCGCTCAAGATACTCGTACAACTAACAAAGATTGCTGGTAACTAATTTATTTCATTATCATAAATCATATTTCTATACAAGTAAATTGTCCCTTATATGTCTTTGCCACCAATCACATCATAGGGGAAATGGCGAATGAGACAGAAAGTGTTCAATTTCCCCAAAGACTGCAGGCATTGTAGGGCACGAGCCCTCAACGCTGGCTTTTTGCGATGGGTTCAGATATGAAAAACTGCTTTTTATTTTTATAATATGCTACGTTGTGACCAAGAGCCCAGAAATCGAACTTCTTTCTCGTTTTAATGAGAATTACTCAATTAGAAATTTTCAACTACTGTGAAGTAGCATTTTGAACAATCGGGACTTGGGAACAATAATATTACAGAAATGCTTGAGTCAGGATCAAATAACATCATTCAGATCAGATGAAACACGGATGATCTAACACATCATTCTCAAGTGAGCCCACAAGGCTCAAATCACGAGTGACGAGTGTGTGTCACAATTCACGTCAAATTGCAATATCGACGATAACGTGAATGAGCTGCAGACCGGAGGGTTCAGATTTCTACTTTTTATTAATTATATTCATAATAAGCAATATTATTCATATATAAACCATATACATATAAACCAAATGTCCCTTATATGTCTTTGCCACCAATTACATCATAGGGGAAATGGCGATCGAGACAGAAAGTGTTCAATTTCCCCAAAGACTGCAGGCATTGTAGGGCACGAGCCCTCAACGCTGGCTTTTTGCGATGGGTTTAAATTATTCAAATCATCTATTTAATCGGTAATATATCAGATAAAATTTGTGGCAGATTTCTGGTGACGAACAGATATTCGAAGTAGTTCTGTAAATTCCAACAACTAGCTTTGAAGTTGAAACTTGAAATACAAAAGTTCGAACTTGTAAAAATAACTGTTTTACGACAAATGCTTGAGTCAGGATCGAGTACATCATTTAAATCAGATGAAACACGGTGATCAACACATCATTCTCAAGCAATCCCTCGACGCGACCGCGAGTGAAATTCAAAATGGAGACACAGAGACCGGTCCAAAATGACGCGAGCGGTGTCACAATTAACATCGAAGTACGATAAGATCGTACAAATGAACCAGTGCAACAAAACGAAAGAGTGCTCAGGCAGAGTTGAGGATGTGTTGCAGACCTGGATGGCAGCGACTTCAATTAGATTTCGGCAGATTTCTACACCGCTTCCATTCAAACGAAGAGACGCCGCACAAATGGCTAGCTTCCGGTGCATCGATGAAAAGCATTCGAGGGAATATTTCCTGCAATGCGTTATGATGCGCTTCGCAGTTATGAGCGTCCCAAAGCAACGGAGAAGCATTACTGTTTTACACAATAAATAACAAAGTCACAATATTGGAAACCACTACCGGAATTTCAAATGGCTGCCTGGACTTTTTTTATTATCAAAAGGTGCAGGTAGCATTATACCTGCAGCTACCTTTATCTCAAGATACCTTAAGATAACCCTGCTATGCGAGGAATTGCATAAAACGTACTCGCTCATTATACTCATCGGCCGTAGTCCTCAGTTGGACCATAGGCGCTCTCCTCCTCTTTCTCGCCCCTTCTACTGTTGGGAGTCCTCCTCGTGTCCATTCCTGGATGCTTTGATCATTTTATAATAATGTTATCAAAATGTTACAAACACATTCATTTTTCCATTGCTCTGATGCGTTTAATTATGAGGATAATACCAGAGATATCCGTTGAAGATTATTAGTCCAAATCGATTTTACGTAAAGCAGGAGTCTCGTATTTTGACGAAATGCCGACCCCTGCTTCACTCAAATTGGCACTAGATGCATTTATCACGTGACTTTCTGGGAAATTCAGTGCTCGCAATTTTCATCCAAAAAGCTGACCTACATTCAAGTCAATTTTCAACTTTCTGTGATAACGCGTTCTATGCTAGACAGAACTTTTCGACAACCCTCGATCATATAGATATGCCAACCAGAAACCTACACGCCAACACTCAATTTTTGACCCGGAGACTCGGTTTTTTTGTAACCCCATCCGGTTTTGCATAAGTCTCCGGTTAATTAGAGCCGGTTCTCACAAATTTCTTTGATTTTTCTTGTCATTAAATTCCCTGCAGCTGGACGTTTCCCGCTTGTACTCTCATGAGGCTGCGTGTGATCGCCCCATGCTCTTTAGCCTTTCGAAGCTGTGACCAATCAGATGCTCTCTTTCATTATATGCTCAGCTTGTTCACTTAAAATTATGTTAGTTGTGTACACTGGCTGAACACGTGTACTATTTTCATTTACAACATGCCTTTCATAGTCAAATCTCTCCGATTTCATTTATCTCAGTTTTTGCCCTGGACAAAGGTTGGCATGTATGCAGAAACAATAATTATTTTGATGTATATTAATTACGAAATTCGACTTCTTTGAGAAAAAAAGAGTACGTAGGCAACCTTTGTAACGGATCAATTGAGCCAATTAAGTATCAATCATTCAATGCATCATCAATATAATTATAAATTATATAAAGCCAAAGTTTTGGCTATATAATGATGATTTCAACACAATTTGAAACATGTCACGGACGAAAAAAAAAAAAAAAAAAAAAAAAATCAATTCAATATGGTTTCACAAAGGTCATCATAGAAATAAATATTGGAAATCTAAAAAAATCGGAAATTAATATACCGACCAAATCGGTATATTTCCATTTACGCCGTATCAAAAAAATAAAACATAACCTGTCTCCATCTACCTGCGCAAGAGCAATCTATGCCACAGTCACTTCCAGGCTCGATTTCAACAATGGTCTTCTCCATGGCATCCCGACATCACGCCTGCGGAAATTGCAAGTTGCACAGAACAACGCTGTGCGCCTGCTGACGTCAACGGCCAAGCGACATCATCACATCACGACGATATACTGAAGGAGCTCCACTGGCTGCCAATCAAAGAACGATGCCAATTCAAGGTGCTGTCCACCAATGTCTCAACAATCCCAGTGCACCCGGGTATCTGCGTTTGCTATTTGCAGTCCGTGCGCCCACTCGACGTCTGAGGTCATCATCCGACCGATGGCTCTTATCCACACCAAGAGTGAAAACTACATATGGTCTCGATTTTGCGAAACCATAGAATTATGGAACACTCTATCTTTTAAACTAAAAGACACGGCCAATATTGTCTCTTTTAAAAACTATTGACGAACTTTTCCTCCTCTTTTTATCTTGTCCACCTTTTATGTTTCTCTTTTTAACTCATGTGAAGCGCATAGAAACTTATGTGTATATATTGCGCTGTATAAGTGAATAAATTATTATTATCATTATCTCTCCTTTCATTATCATTATTATCATAGTCTCGTTCCAAGACTCTATATTGGTAATTCATAATCCCCACAGATTATGGCTACAGAATGCAGCTAATAATTAAGGTCATCACTGACAACTGACAAGTCAAGTACAATTGATCTCTCACTTATTGAAAAAATAATGAAAAAAAACCCCCACAAATTCTGCGTACATGTATATGATATGGACGAGTAATTTTGATCATGAGTAAACAATGCATATTTTCATCACTGTCATTAATTAGGAGAAATACTCAGCCAAAGAAAACTGCTTCAGATTCAGAACAAATTTAGCATCAAATCATTCATCGAAATTGTCAGTTGATAGAAACACAGAAATTGCAGCAAAAAGATATAAGGTAAATAATTTGATTTATTTCATAATTAATCATCATCCTCATGACATAATGTGCAATGCACATAAATGAAATTTGCCCTTATTTTAATTGTAATTATAGGTGTTAATTATACATATATATTATAGTAATGAGCAATAGCTCACTGACTTTCTTTGTGACTGAAAACTATAAGTAACATCTACAATGACTAGCACCTTAATATAACATTAAAATATGTGTACAAATATATAAGCATACAAAGTAATATAGGGTATAATGAATTGTACCGGTGAATGCTGAAATGAGGCAAATTGTCCATGCATATACCAACTATATAAGATGCCCAGCGGTATCCAGCTTGAGCTATACCTGAATAGGTAACAATGACAGAACACGCTTAGAGTTTTTCCACTCAGAGGAAACTTCAACATTTGTTAAGCATTGATATATAATAAAATGGTTATAAAACGAGAATAAAAAACACTATTTTGATTCTATGTGGTATAAAAACCAGTAATACATGGAATGAGGAATATTATCAATGGTTTATAGCCAGATGTAAACAAATAAACTGAACACGAAAGAAAAGACAATAACAAGATTATAAAATCATATAAATGCAGTAAGATAATATCAGTAAGGCCAGTGACAGCGATAAGGATAAGAAAGAGGAGCTGTAAAACAGCTGTTGATTTTCTCACATCCAGAAGGCGACCAATTCTGTAGAGAACAATAAAAATATAAACAAAAGCTCTCTTGATGTACGTAAACTTTTTTAGATCACCTGAACCGCAAGATCGCACCAGTCAAACTGCGGCTCTCCTCTGACAAGCGTCCTTAGATGCTCCTTGACCACAGATGAAATCTGTTTCATTGCGATTGAATATTCCACTGATGAAGCACTGTAATAGCGCAATAAGAAAGGGAGTTAGAAATAACTAATAGTGAGTGAGTCATACTCTATAATGAATTTCTCCCCAGGGTCTTTTCCCAGATGGAACAACAGAGGCTGGTCAGTGTAGTTGGTCAGCAGAGCAGTAGTGACCTTTGGGACAAACTGACCAGGGCAGTAATGGTAGCCCTGGAAAATGCAAACAGATTAACATGAAAGTCATTTTTTGATGGAATTGGGTCGTTTAATTACCAATCGTTGAGCATCCTCAGGAGTATCCCAAGTGTAGAAATGCGCCTTGTATTGGCCGTACCTTACTTTGAATAGAGCGTCATTGCGATAGTAAAACACTGGCCTAAAAGTAGAACAATCAATCAATTTTCACGCATATACAACACAAACCGGTCAAATTCTTTTGAGTTGAAAAGCACACTGCTTAAATCAACACCATCCAGATATAGTCCTTTTGGATGAGGAATTGAAGTGATTTTTAATACAGTAGAGAAAATGTCCATGAGATTGCCAACTTGCTTGGAGATCTACATAAATAAAACAATACAGGCAGTTCTACACTTGATATAAACCTCACCGAGCCAGGTCTAATCTTCGTTGGCCACCATGCTAAAGCAGGCTCCCTCATGCCACCTTCAAACGTAGTTTGCTTGCCACACAAGAAAGGGCCATTACTTCCACCTGAAATAATAATTGACACTTTGCATACGCAGGTACCCTCCCACCCTCAGTGAAGGCGTACGTAGCAGCTCCGTTGTCAGATGAAAAGAATGCGAATGTGTTGTTTTCGATTCCGAGTTCTTTGAGTTTATTGAGGATTTTTCCAACTCCTGAATCCAACTCCATTACAGCATCTCCGTACCTGCAAAGCACGGAGCAGGTCACAAGAGTTCAGAGGTCAAACAGTACTCACAATCCTCGTTCGCTTTTTCCTCGGAATTTCTCAGAAGCGTAGAGAGGTGTGTGGGTGGCATCTGGTGCCCAGTATAAGAAGAATGGACGATCACGTTCCTTTTCTAAGAAATCAAGGGCTTCCTGATGAAGAGATATGAATATTCATGAGGCCGTTGATTGAATGATTTAATAAATCACCTGAATGTAAAGCTGAGTCAAGTTGGATAATCCAGTTTTAATATCAATCTTAAAATGATCGTAGTATCTGAAAAATTGAGATTTCATACTTTAGTGCCAATGTCCTTCAAATCAATATAACCACTGACCTTCCCTGCATGAGAGAGTCCTTATACACTGGAATGTTGGGCATCACTTTGTCGTCATATTTGTAGTGACAATCAGGAGCGCCAAACCACTCATCAAAGCCATGTTGTAAAGGCAAAAATTGCTCACGGTGCCCCAGATGCCTGTTGGGTAATAACATCGGTTATAATTTTCTCAAATTCATATTTTAAATTCACCATTTGCCAACAATCTTATTTCTATATCCATTCTGTTTCAGCAACTCAGGAAAAAGAACTTCTGAGTCTGAAATTCCACCCATGACATCCTGAGGCAAATACGCTGGAAATGTGTATTTGGGTCAATGAGGTTATTAAGCATATAAATTAATTTCTCACAGTTCTTTGCAAATTGATTTGTTGAGTAAAATCCATTACGTATGGGGAGACGACCAGTCATCACAGAAGCGCGTGCTAAATGTAACGAAAAGAGATAAATTTGAATACAATTAAATTTGTGCCCAATATAACTAAATGTAATGCATAATTTTAAACCAAATTTCATCAATTGAGTAATCAATAACTCTTCATAGCAACTCATTCATTCATTGCCTGCATTATTTATGTGAAAATTCCACTTATATAGAGCTGTGACATGATAACAATGCAGGCAATTACGCTAAAAGCAGGAAGTCACTTTTCTGAAATTGACGTATGATATTTTCCCCATAAAAGTACTAGAATGACAGTGCAATGTTAAAGCACCTATTTTCAGTAGCTTGGAATTTTAGGAGACTATTATAGGCTATTTAAGGCACAAAGCACCAGCATGTCTACTTTTCATTAAGCTGTTCGTACATGATGATATCCCCTTAAATCTGGCTTAAGTAAATTCTGAGTTCTGACGGATCACGTGACCCCTATATTTAGTATATATAAGCATTCTAGTTACTCCTTATATTTCTATGATATTCCCCAAGAAGAAGTATCCTGAAATGCAATTTTAAGTCCCCCTATGATATTTGACAGCATTTTATAATTGGCCCAATTAATAAAGCCTAAAAGAGAGTTCTAATTATATACTGCATCCTATGTAACAGTATTAGTATAATTATTATCATAATAAGTAACTTTTCCTGTCAATGTCAATGCTTAATTGCTATTGGAATAAATGCTATAATATATGTATATTACCGGTATATTATACTATACATAATTAATGGGACCACTGGTGAGACAAAGTTGTTAATCCAACTCCCTCATTAATCTGACATAAACCGCTGGAAAAGAACCAGGTCGGATTAATGAGGGTCGACTGTAATATTCAGTAAAGAATATATTAAGAGTTAAATTGCAATTAAGAAGAAACTTACAAGGAGAGCAGATTCCAGCGGCAGAATAGAAGTCAGTGAAAAGCATGCCTTCAGCTGCCATGCGGTCTAAATTTGGCGTTTCTCTGGCAGGGTGACCGTATGACCCAAGGTCACCCCATCCCATCTGCAGGGGATACATATCCAGGTTAATTAGATGCACAAAATTACAAAACATAGCATAAGTATCAATGTCAACATTATTTAATAAAGCTGTCATAAGGTTCATAATAGATCAAAGGCTGGATTTCTTAAATTATAACTCTAACTTCGAATGTGGGCTGTCTTTGGTCGGCAATTCATTAAAGATCATCACAAGCACACCAACAACAAAGCTTAAACAGAGGAGAGATAAATGCTGCTGACTGCTTTGTGGGGGCGGGGATGTTTTGATGCTTTGTAAACAACTGTTTCTAACTCTCTTTGAAGTAACCAAACTGAGAAATATGCTTATACAATTTTTCTACTTCGAGCTATAGATGGAAAACATGTCACGGGGCACAGAAAACACTTCAACAAAGGGATAAATTTGGGAATGAGACGTTCGAGGGATGGATGTTAATGCTAATAGTGAAGTATAGGAAAATCGTCAGGACTTCGAAAGAACTTTGACACAGAGAGATATTCGAGGGACGGATGTTCGACACATCAAGGTATTACTGTAGCAATTAATATGAATGTTATAATTATAACAAGGCTAGCTATGAGCTACAACTTGTTAATTATTAAATTTATATCTGTCTATGCACTTACATGCAAGAGCGTAAGTAAATATAATGAAGCCCCTCAGCATTTCCAGGTCCTTTTATCCGTTTGGTTCATTTGTTTTGCTTGGATTTACAACAATTAGATTAAAAATTATAGCAGAATTCTTCTGAGGAGAGCAAATTTATAAATTAAAAAGCATCAGGAGACTTCAGACTGAGCGGAGAAAAAGATTGCTTGCCATCACGGTTGAATCTAGGGGAGCGCTATTTATGATTATATAGCAGGATAGATCAATCAAATGCTGCAAAAATATAAAATAATAATATATAATTATAATAATTTATAATATAAAAATGATCCACCAGCGATCAGGAACAGCCATAGTATAGGGCTAACAGCACAAGTGATTGCTTTCCTCTCTTGTCACACCGTGTCATAGGACAATCATGCTAGCTGATAATATGATACGGCTTAACTAAGATAACTTAATAATTAATAAATTACCATTAATAATTATATATAGTTTTCTTTAAGAAGCCAAAACTACTCAACCAGAAACACTGAGTAACCTAGCTGACATACTACAGCGAGACCCATGGACCTCGCCCGATTTATCTGTGCTATGACTATGAGTAACCCTAATAATATTTTAGTAACTCTTTTGATGTTGCCATCTGGGGCATAAAGCAATAAGAGTCTTGGAGCCTGGGGACGAGACAACATTTTCAATGATTGTGATTTTTAGTTGCGTTAAGTTCAAGTAGTATAGTCAACCAGTCACTCATTCTCAATGTTGAATGTAAATGTTGACAAGCTGTCAAATATGATGAATGGGGCGAAACTTGCCTGTGAACAGTTGATTGACCGGCAGAAGGAATTTTGGCATTATAAAGTGACACAGATACACTTACGTCATCCATGAGCATAACGATGATGTTTGGTTTCCGTGAAAGGCATGACGGAACGAGATATAACAGCAAAATCAAAGAAATCGAGATACAGCGGCTGCTCTTCTCCATTGCAGACGACATATTTACTAAATCGAGGATCAAGCGGAATAGCAATATCCAATCAGAGAGCTGGTTACAAAGCACTCGTTTCAACTGAGCTACTGTAAGGCATGCCATGATTGGCTGTTTGAGATCCTCGTAATAGGCACAATTACTTTTTTCTCTTGTTTATCTTGGAATTCAATTAAATGTACGTTTTGTAAATTATAAGGTTTTGATATTTCACTTTCGAAAAAATTACTGGCATTCTCTCTAATACGTTACTTAATACTCAGAATTTTGTTCGAGACTAGCTTCTTCAACTCTCATTCACCAGTCCCTCAATTATCGCTCGACGAGTCGACTATCGTCTATCGTAACCGTTACCATGCCGCATCATCATGCCTAGCTCCCCAAGGGTAGCGGAGTAGTTCCCACACTACGCTACGGCTTGGGGAGCTACATCATGCCCAACGTATAGAGTATTGCTTGTTCCACACTGTCGTGACTGTGATTGTCATTTGAAATCAAGACATCGTGATCAGTGGGTTGTGAAAATGCCTAGGCATAATGAAGAATAGAAGATCTGGAGATCCAATCATTGCGGTGGAGGGTTACGTCGTGAAGAATTATTAATTAATGGCTGTGGTTATTCGTACATTACCGTACGAATGGTTTTCAGCGCTATTCATACGTTATTTTCGGGTGTTGCTAAAAACCATTCGAAATTTATTGAGACCTAATAAGTTTTGGGAGGTTTTTAGCAACACCTGAGAATAACGTACCAATAGCGCAAGAAACTTAAGTTAAATTTAAATCGGTCTACATGTATTAACATGCGGCTATTATTATAATTAAAGCAATATCGAATTAGCAAAACTTGATATATTCTAATACTGCAAATGCCAATGTATTCTTTTACAAACTTTACATCCTTGGTGACTTTAAGCTATATTACATAACATATGTGCTTATATTTTGCATGCTAATGATGGCTGGTGTACCTTGCATTTTGATGTAATTATTCCAAGCATTGTGTACACTGTCTCCCCAGGTTACAGGTATATAACACCATAATATAATTAGTCTCGCTTGTGATTATGCGATACAGGTTTCACTACTCAGAAGCCAAATAAATACAAAACCAATATGGTAATTAACACTTGATTAAAGAACGTATATGAGATTCTGATCTCAAATATTGAACGATGAGAACGACAAAATAAACGAAGAAATTTACTTCTTAGTTTAAATGCATTTAGGTGAACCAGATCAGAGCATTGATAGGATACCAAATCTGTGTTAGCATAATTAATACGAAGCAAGAGAAGGGGAATTAAATGGTACATTGAAAACAATACTAGTGTGAGTTGAGTATTGGCAAGATTCTGCAGAAACAGGATGCATCTCATCGATCAGCAAATATGATGCAGTGAATGCATTTCAAGTCACAGAGTAATTCACAAGATCTCTTCATCTTCAATTCCAATGAGCATCCACCTGGAATCAACAACAACAAAACATGATTAGAAAAATACAATGTGCGGTATTATGCATCGATATAACCTCAAGCAATGAGAAATCAAGTCAAGATCTAGAAATAAATGAATCACGTAATAATCATGTAATTAATACAAAAATGTATGGGTCACATTTGTTGAGAGGCCGATCACTTCAAACAATCAAAATTTATCTAATTTTCTAAATATAAAGATGAACATGTATGCTTTTTAATTTTAGATCAAAGGGACACCGTTTACAGCACAGGGGGTCTTACCAGTGAGTGAGCATATGTGGACCAAGGTCAATGCAGTGAATGCTTTCTGTCTATATTTATATATAATATCATATACTGTCTAGAAGGCTGCATAGGCATTTCATGTATCCAGAGCCCACTGGTAAGACTCCCTGTGGTTTACAGCAGCTATATACAAATATAATAATTAAGAGTTACCTGTTTGGCTCAGTGGCAGAGCGTTGGACTTTGAATCTAAGGGTAAGCTGGTAAGCAGGTAAGGGGTTTGATTCCCCTGGGTGACTAAACTACCTGTACTGAGCCTGTAGTCTGTACGTAGTGCGTAATACAATGATTGTAGTATGTCAGCTTGAGATTACCTCAATCAGAGAATGTTGAACACTGTTGTTTGTCAATCAGCTGAAAATGAATAATTTTAATTAGTTAGTCAAGTGTGTAACATTCTATAATTACTCACAATATCATTAAGTGGAGTAATGGAGCTAGGAATGAGTTGGAGGTCTTTCTTTTTCAAATCAAGTAACTCTCGTTCTTGATTCAACCTCTCGCGAGATCGTCTCATATCCGAGAATAACGTGCTCTTAATACTGTAGAACAGGTATTTTTCATGGCGCTGGATTTCACGGTAAAAGGGGCTCATCCTTTTTTCGCGGAATGCGTTTTTTGTGGTCTGGCATGAAGGAAAGTTTTTTACGGATCAAAATTCGCGGTCGCTCTAATCATCAACTTCTTTGTCTTGTGATTCAGTTGAATTAAAGCTCACCACGAGGCATGCTTGGTGATTGCATAACACTTGCATGCACAACTTGTCAGTTTTAAACACTCAGCTGATTAACTCATATTGACTGCTCCTGTTTACAACAGTAAAAGGAATTAAAAAAGAATCAATTTTTGTGAATAAACAAATAAAATCACAGATTATTTCTCAAGATAAACTATATGAGTAGTCTCTTCTTTATACACCAAATATGCATTGTAAAGGGAAGGCAGATAAAAGCTCTGCCATCTCTAGCTCGCACGAGCAGTAGTCCTTGTATGCTTGGCTGGCATGTATTGAAATCGCTTTTTTCGCAGATCTGATTGTCACGGTGTGCTAATAGACTAGTTTTTCGCCGCACCTGATTTTCGTGGTCAAACGTGAACTGCAAAAAACTGTGAAAAATTGGTGCCCTGCGAATTATACCTGTTCTACAGTATGTTGCAGCAAGTGATGAGAACATGTACATTCATTAATATTGCCTATTACAAACTCTGAAAGCAAATGCTCACCATAGCAGATGCAGGCTAGTAAAATTTTGCTCACGAGGGTAATTTAAATCATAGGGCCTGAATGACAGTAATCTGCCCTTTTTGAAATTCAGCCTGGATAATTTAAGAAAGATTTGTTTCCATATAGACTTCCCAAGATGGTCATTGCGATTGGATTCGAAGGCAGTGCAAACAAGATCGGAGTTGGGATCATTAGAGATGGTGAGGTTTTGTCCAATCCAAGAAAAACCTTCATTACACCTCCTGGTCAAGGTGAGAAGTCGAGGAAATTTGTCCACTCATTTAAAAATTGAAATTTCAGGATTTCTACCCAGAGATACTGCCTTACACCACAGACAGAATGTTTTGCAGATATTAAAAGACGCATTGGATGAAGCTAACATTTCTCCTCGGGAAATTGACGTCATCTGCTACACCAAAGGTTACTGCTCAATCATCTTTGATTAGTCTTCATCAAAATTTCCTCGGGGAATGGAGTTTATTTATTAGTGACCTTTAATTTTTCTTTGACTTATCTGCGAATAATGTGATCAAGAGGACCTCTGTTCATTTCAGAACATCTTTTGATCAATTGATTCAATTCCATTGGCTTTTATGAATGCCAGAAGAAATCACTTTTGAAATGATTGGTGTTGTATGAATAATAATCAAGACAAATTACAATGCATTTTTTTTCTTCTGTCACAGAATAGTTAAAAAGAAGAAGATTGCGAGATTTCTTTTATCAGAACTACTGAAAGAACTACATGTACTAACTTGCGGCTCCCATTGTGAGCAATAACAGAATTTTGTCAGTGACATCACACTTACATTAGCCCGTAGCAGGTGTAATACCTTGAAATGTGTCGATCAAAAGCCATATTTATCTTTTGGGATGCATCTTCAATCATTCACTACCATTTCAAAACAATCAACAGGCCGTCTGTAATACATATTGTTGAGAGATTAGGAGGAGAGCTGATAAAGAATGACGCAGTTAATAATGAAATATTTCTGCTGCTCTTTTAATACTTCAAGGTCCAGGAATGGGGGCTCCACTGGTGTCGGTTGCGGTGGTTGCTCGTACGGTTTCTCAACTGTGGAGGAAACCCATCGTTGGGGTGAATCACTGCATTGGGCACATTGAGATGGGGCGATTGGTCACTCAGGCTGACAATCCTACCGTCCTCTATGTTAGTGGAGGAAACACACAGGTATCACTCTCTTTCTACTCTCCATGTCTTTCTACTCTTCTTTTGCAGGTCATTGCATATTCAGAACGTAGATATAGAATATTTGGTGAGACCATTGATATCGCCGTTGGTAACTGCTTGGATCGCTTTGCTCGTGTTCTGAAGGTATGAATTTTTTTTTCTGTTATCTAATATCATTTTTGTTTTCTATCTATTTTTTTTAACGCAGTTATCTAACGATCCGAGCCCTGGCTTCAACATTGAACAGATGGCTAAAAAGTTTGTATTCTATTTTTTTACCTTAAGTAAAGTTTTGCATGCAAATAATATATGTTTGCAATTAATGAAAAATCTAAAATGGCAGCCGAAATGGCATTCGAATTCATCTAGATAGTAATTATTGTATTTTTGAGGTCATAAGCTCTCTATTGATGCATAATATGTTGAGTTTTTATCAAAATCGAGTGAAAGATTAATTTCCTACACCAGGAACAGAACCAAAATGTCCAGTTTACCATTAGGGGCGTATGGTAACTAAAATGCCCATAACTTGAAAATTTGAGCAACAAGCCCCATTTTTTATTCCACATAATTTTGTGTATAAGAATGGAATGGAAGTAATTTATGGAGAAGTATAAAGCCATAATGTCCAGTATTTTATGAAATCTAATGAAATTATTGATGATGGAATTTCAAAATCAGTGTTCAAAATAACTAAATCTTAAGACACTTTATATATTTGGCATAAGTGTTGTGTATCTATTCCCGAATATATAATGTGAATTATGCATTTATAGTTTCATGATTAGATGACTAACAACACCAAAGTTGGAATAACGATTAATAGGTCTTGAGTGAAATTTTCAAACAGCCGGGATTTTTTGGCACAAGATTTATCATCGGGGAGTTTTGATATGTTGTTATTGGCGGCATATTGCAACGCATATCCAAGAAATAGCTTGTTGTTGTTTTTTCCCCTTGTTTATCCTTTCATTTGTTTATCCTAATACTCTTGTACTAAAAAGCACTTTTCAAAATAATGAAGGTTTCTTCAAAAATTAAGTCGTGTCTTTCTTGTTTCAGGGGAAAGAATTTTGTTCAGTTGCCATATGTCGTGAAGGGAATGGACGTCTCATTTTCAGGAATGCTCTCCTACATCGAGGTACTCCCTGCTCTCACATCTGTCTCTCTGATCTCTCTCCTATAGGAGCGTGCACCCTCTCTACTCTCCAAAGGAGAGTACTCACCCGAAGATCTTTGTTTCTCTCTTCAAGAGACTGTCTTTGCTATGTTGGTTGAAATCACAGGTTAGGATTCCTAACTATGCCTAAAAATCCTAAAATTCTGCATGAGAAGAAACTCAGTGCTGAGCGCGTCTGAGCTCAATGCTGTGTTTCAATGACAATCACTAGTTACAATTTTGCTCTTTTATTTTATTTTCAGTAGAGTTCATAATTTTTGTTTTCCACAGAACGAGCGATGGCACATTGTGGATCACAACAAGTTCTCATCGTTGGAGGAGTTGGATGTGAGATATCTTATCTTATCTTTAGAAGGCGAAAAAAATATCATATTCATTTTTCAAGGTAATTTACGTCTCCAAGATATGATGAAGATCATGGCATCTGAAAGGGGAGCGACAGTATGCGCCACAGATGACAGGTGACCTTTGACCTTATTTCTTACTTGCATCTTTCATTTCTCTCAAAGGTACTGTATCGATAATGGGGCTATGATAGCGCAAGCAGGCGCGGAAATGTTCAAATCTGGTCACGTCACCCCATGGGACGAAACATTTTGCACTCAGAGGTCAGAGTTCAGAGGTTAAATCTACTGGGAGCAAATTCTTTTTATTCAGATATCGCACGGATGAAGTTGAAGTTACATGGCGATCATAAAATAATCTTCAAATAAAGTTTTCAATATTTTGCTTTTCGTTTCTCTTCTGTATTTCATGTGAGCGTGACTACAATTATATTTATCTTTAATAATTTTCAAATTGGTAAAATATAGTAAAAATTAAATTACAATTGAAATCGAATTTTCCCCTCGGCTGTTGTTTTATGCAGTTTTCACTCAGGTCAAATTGCGGAGTTAGAACCTGTTACAGCGGTTCAGGAGCCTCCTTATAGGCCATGAGCCCCAGGGAGACTATAAAACGTGGAAGTTGATTACTTATCGTGTATTGAGGGACATCTTCCGAATACCGAAACCATAATTATATGATAGTGTTGCATAATGTTGCATTCACCATTTCTTTAGCAAGATGGATTGTAATTAATTCGAATTAAATCCGAATTAATGTATCCGAAGTCAATTTTCTTGTAGAATAATTATGCACCATCTCAAGGCCCCTGGGTTTAAAACATCTGATCTAACATCACTCCTGACATGCTGCTTCGACGCAAAACAGTTCAACACCAGCTTGTGCTAAGTTTTCATGTTCGGGAAACAGCTCCATGCACCATTGCACAAATTAAATGCACCATATGTACTGAAATGCACTGATAATATTCAGGAAAAAGGTGTGCACAATTCTGCTGAATACATGCCTTGGCCGTCTATGCATGCATCGTAGCTTGTTGTGGTATTCATTTAACTTTGCAGGTGGTTAAGTCCAACGTCGAATTGACATCTAGGGTCGCACCTTAAAGGTCTCCCACCGCATAAAACATATCAATCAATAATGTCATGACTGTAATTAAGAATAACAACGAATTTGCAGGAAGGAAGAAGGATTTCTCTCTCTTCTATTGTTAATGTATCTATAATATATATTTATTTCACATATGATTTATACATGTGCAAGATAACGTTTAGTCAATAAAATTACGTGGCAAAAAGCACTAGTAAACAATTTCCAATGAAATAAAGTTTCAATGCACTCACATTATACGAGTACAAAAAAAAAAAGAGTTCACATTGATTCTAAATTGGTTATTAGGTTTTAATCGCGTGAGAAAAACCTGCCACGCGTGTAATATATATTTATACCTATTGCATGTTTGACCCTTGTGGTGCTAGTGACTCACTTGCAATCCTTTTCCTACTTATTCAGTGCCTGCTCATGACTTGGATACCATTGGTCAATTCAGACTACTCGAGATAATAGATTAGATCGAGGCAATAATCCTAAAAAATTCAAAAGACCGTGTTGGTATTTTTGGCAGCATTATTGCGCTTAGTCATGGTAAAATATATTATCAATTCATTCGATTTTGCCTCATGATGAGTATATATAAGAAATGTCTTACGCATAATGCCATAGCGGAACTCATCAAAATGCGTTTTTTTTTCTTTCTGGTGTGGAATTTGATGAAATATTTTCTTTGCATGTTATCTTAATTGACTTTGTTATTTTTGTTCCATGCATATATTCCATGTTCTTTTACTGTTACTTCTCTTCCGAATTGACCGTCTTAATTTGTTGAAATATAAATTATGTTATATGACATATGTCAGTTATCTATTCACTATGCAATAATAATGATAGTTAAAAGGGTGCGATAAACGATATTATTTTATTTATTTATTTATTTATTTATTTATTTATTTATTTATTTATTTATTTATTTATTTATTTATTTATTTATTTATTTATTTATTTATTTATTACACGAAGAATTGAAAAATGACAGGATTAAATTTAATAGGAAGATATTAATCTATTGGTATAAGCACGATTAATCAATATTGCCATTCAAAAATGTACGGTTAATCACGAGACGAAATCAATAGGCCTTTCTTAATTTCCAATCAGTGGGGAGTCAAACACAGCCGGCAATAATTGAAGGAGAATTGATCAGCATATGTCAAGATTGGATGCATGTTTTTGCATCGACGGAACGAGTACACATGCATACACATATCACACATGTACTTCATAGTACTGAGAGTCTGATCACTGACCGCATGTTTTATATGCTCTGTGGCCACTGGCTGTCTAAATTTCTGTTCTCTCCACCTTGATCGTTTAATGAGCAAATTAAACGAGCTGGAAAACTTTCACAATAGCTTCCCCATGTCTTCCTTATTTCAATCATTTAGCTACATGTGATGAATGTGGTTGTAACCACTGCATGCTACCATCGCAATTAGCTATCGGAGATGAATAGGTAGCGGTTGAAGCTTCCATTAATTAAATTAACGACTATAAATCAGATAATATATACGCTTGACTGCTCTTTCGCCGACCGTGCATGCATTAAAATGAAGCTTCGGCCAAAGCCACCTACACCCTACTCGATGTGGTACGTTTTGCCTAGATGGTCAGAGAGGGTATAGCCTTCGGGCATCCTGTTCAGTCGTGGATTACATTAAATCGTAATCTCAATATCACCAGGATGTATGCATGCATAGTTTTGTTTACCTTATCATCATTGTATTCTAAAATACCACAAAGTATAGAAGCATATTGTCAAAGGGCCATAGTTTGAGCTATTAATTAACAAACTCAACAAGGTATATTTAAAACAGTGAGGTTGCTACAAATGAAAATTCCATTGCATAAAAGCCCACAAAAAGGCCTCACTAATGTTCGCTAAACGACGCTATATGCTGAGAATTCCATTGTAACTCCTTGGTAACCGCCAAAGGTCATTGAAGTTGTCCGCTGTTAATTTTATTCATCAATTCTGGTTTTGCATTTATTGAAGTCTGCTTGTGGCCACGGCAACCAATAGCCTGTAATCATAAGACCTTAATTACTCAGATGCGTTTGAAGGCGTGATTACACTATCATTTTACATTTGTGTTATCATGGAGTGAGTGAGTGATGGGGTTTTACGGTTCCACCCAACCCATTTGGGTGATACGGGCGCCAGTGTTATCATGGATATAATACTATGCTTCCTAGTCTATTTGCCATTATGTTTATACATAATATATACAAATTATGATGATTATTTAATTATTGACCAGACACATGCATACTATGGATACTTTGTTCACTACAATAATACGAATAATTGATTATTCGCCACTTGTATTTCAGTGCTTAGGTTCACAAATAAATAACATAATATGCAATATCCGGCATCTGACACTCTATTTGGTTTAATTTGACCTTCAGAATATAGCCCTACGATATCCGGTATCGGGTGAAATTTATTACTCGCGCATTTCTATAGTTCCATGATATCAGCTGGATAAACGAATAGCCGGATTACATAACCAACTATGCAATGATGATTCGTTAAATGTGCTGCTGGTCAGATTTCAGAATTGAGAACCCGATTAACAGTTCCTGATTCCATATACACGGAGCACACACTCACAGGGCAATGTAACGATTACCGGTAACCCTCCTCCCGTCCCATCTGGATCACGTTCCAGTCATCAACCAAAGAGAACACCCACAGTGAAATGTGCCAAATTAATTTATCTCGTTGTTTAGTCTCATTATTCATTAACAACAAGCAAAATGACGCGAATCTTGGCCCTCTTTTCATCCCCAAATCAATAAATTAGGGTACAATATATTAAAGCAGACGACACATCGATATTTTGGAGAATTGGTTCAGGGCTAATTGAATTGTCATGTTTATGGATGAGGCCACCGATGGGACTGATCAAGCAATCAGCAAATGCCTCGTTAATGGTTAAACATCGATTCTATCAACATACCGTGAGCGTAATAAACGTATGTCATTACTGTGAAAATTTAAATTTAGGGATTTCATTATAACGTTATAACAAAAACAAAAACAAAAGAAAATCGGGATTGCCAGCTTCTTTCGAAACAGCTGATGCCTTTCTCCAACTATAATTACCATACATCAACAATTTAACCGCATTTCTATTATCGGCTTCACGCGGTCTACGCCTCAAATTAGGGATTTTAACGAAGCTGCTGCAGTGGGATACCCGATTGCGTAATCGATCTCGTTGAAGGCAACTGTTCATTTCGAGCCGAGTAGCTGGTGGAAGACAATGGTTGCTAGGTTTTCAGTTAGAACTACATTAACTGTTATACTAAGCGTTTTTACTTTCGTTTTGGTATACAGAAGAGATGAATACTACAACCAGAAGGCAAGGGAGATGGCTCGAGTGAGTACCAATGATACATAAAGTCATGCTTGTATGTATACATATTGTGTGATAGGTTACATTTTAGTTATTGTAGGCATTTGACAATCATTCAATGTGACAATTACAGCGTAGGGATTGGTGATTAGAGATGATGGCGTGTGAGAAAGAGTCTATATGCTGCGCGCCTTAGAAGAGATTGGCGCTGGCCACTGGGAATTCGAAGCCACAATTCTGTGTGCTGGTAACGAGTCCTATTGTACCATACTTATCTCGGATTCAA
>KB308952.1:87149-108743 GCA_000328365.1 Capitella teleta | reverse complement strand
CGTTCGCGATCCACCATTGATTTTCTTACATAGCCAATCCGTGAATCCTGGTAAACATTCTTATGAGTAAACAAGATGACTTTGATAGACGATGAAATTAACTGGAACGAGTGCTCAAATGAGTGCTTTACTCAAAAGCATTCAGACTTATGAAAAATTTGCGATGGCTTCTTCAAGGGTAGTACCCGGAATACTTTTTGGGCGTGGAGTTGATCCAAGAGTCACAGAGTGAGTGAGTGATGGGGTTTAACGGCTCCACCCAATCCAATTGGATGATACGGGCGCCAGAACAGAAGGCCCGGGACCGGGGTTTCCCCCTACTCTTATCGATAAATCCCAAGGGTTCTTTATCCTGCATACCACCATAGACAGTAGTACACAGCGCCCGGCCTTATTACGCAGTTGGGCAGCACTGCAGAGTCACCAAAGAATTACAATTATAACGGATTACAATTATAATTCACAATCATAACGCCCGTGGCCTGATCGGGTCTCAAACCGGGACCTCGACCCCCACGCTCGGCATTGGATTGTAGTCAGCGGTTTATCCCACTGAGCTATCCGGTCACAAACCGCCAAAAAGGATAGTGTATCAACCACACCACAAATGCGTCTGACAAATCTGACGAGCTCAGGGCTAGGATTTGTTCCAGACAACCATGTTTACGGAATGTGCGACCTAATATATAATCATTATTATAATTATAATTGTATAGTACTATTAAGCAGCTCGTCTCCATATTTGTGGTTGGTACTGACTGGCTGGGAAATGCCGTTCTGACTTCTGAATACTACTATTTTTAATTCCAACGTTGAGATTCAGTTCACGACAAGATCGGTTGGACTCACTATCAATCCATATTATTATTTCTTTTTGTTCGATTTCGTTATTTTCTGTTTCTCTGAAATTAGAAGGCTATTTTACACTCGTTTATTTCAATTATTTGAATTGTCCAGGGGAAATATACACCGCGGTCCCCTTTCCTGTTTTTGGTTTTGCAATCGCTACATGTATATCTAGTTATTTGTGTTATTTGTGTTATTTGTGTTATTTTGTTATTTGTGTTATTTGTATTGCACCATTTCGGTTTTCTAATTGAATGAAGCAAAGGAAGAAAAAGGGAAAAAAAGCATCACATTGTCGACTGGTCTTCAATCAGCTTGATGAATTAACATTAAATATAAGCCCCGTTTTTTTGTCATAAGAGATCAACAATAGCTCGTAAAAGCCAAGCCGCGCGAAAGTGCTTTAGTTTTTTTTTTTTTTTTTTTTTTTTTTTTAATATATAATGTTTAATGCACAAATACACGTTATCTGCACCACACAGTGAATGCCCTAATGTCTCCTGTAAGGAGTTTCTTTAACTATCATAACCTGTTGTTTAAATACGTTTTAATTGTCTTTAGCTTGAGGGTTTAACAAACAGATAAATTTTGTGTGACAATTTAAAGTGGCTTCCCATTAATCCTTTCAAAAAAGAATTGCAAAGGCTTTTAAAGTTTCTATTTTAATACTACATAAAATTGTATTATCACATTAGCTCATGTGATAGTAATTAAGGGATTTTTACTTGATGCTTAAGTGCATAGAAATGTTAACGAAGCATTTAAAATTGAAGGGTGACTTGGTCAATTTTAATTGACAGAAAAAAGAGCATCATTAACAAATAATCAATATCTGAATCAGATAGATTAAATTATAGATAACCGATATCTTGTTGATACCCGATGCGGGATACTGAATCCGAATATTCACGCATCCTTACTTTTTTTTCCAATCGCATTGACAAGTTGACCCCCGCAAAAAAAAGCCTCAATGAACATAGTATTATAGTAATTGCCAAATTTGTCCAAAATATAAACAAGGCAAAATTTATCATTTTCACAGATACGTGAGATAATTTCCATTCGAATTATCGTCCTTTGCAATGGTAGAAAGCATAGTTTGTGTCGTATAATGAGTATTCCGAATTCTTATTCGTCTAAAGTTTATTAGTGCAAGGAAACCACTGCAAACCAGTGATACAAGGAACAATAATATTGGTGGCAGCTGGAGCTTATCTTGGGTTCTGTATATCAGACACTCACACCCCAGTCCAAACATTCAAAAATATAGCTAATTGTTTATCTTAGATATTATAGTTGGATCCCTCGCAGATGAGACCGCTCGGCATTCTTAGTTATTCTTGAATTTGAAAAAAAAAAATAATAATAATAATAAAATTAAAAAATTAAAAAATTGCATTTGCCCCATGACAATTCTTTTTTCGAGAACACTGCAATACTTGCATCCAAATTTGACTAGGTCCTTTTATGCTGTGTGTTCATTTGTTGGCGCTGTGTACTACTGTCTATGGTGGTATGCAGGATAAAGAACCCTTGGGATTTATCGATAAGAGTAGGGGGAAACCCCGGTTCCGGGCCTTCTGTTCTGGCGCCCGTATCATCCGATCGGATTGGGTGGAGCCGTAAAACCCCATCACTCACTCTTTATTTGTTGGGTGTGGTGTATTCTGGTCTAACTGGCAACCGAGTAATTTGGTCACAGTATTGAAATGGCAGAATTAGCTCAGAACTCGTGTGTTGCTCAATGGCACCCATTATTCCCCACTTACTTTGCCCACAGGAAATTTTGCGAATTTATCAATCATTGTTTGCCAACATTTCGAGATAAATTAAACTTTAATTTCGTATTTTTAACTACACGGATGTTCTGGGGCATACGCTGAAGAGAATGGAGTCAGAATGGTCGATATAACATAAAAGAGACTATTATCCATGAGGAATGCCGAAGCCATCAGGCATCAATTGTTTTCATATTCCCCTGCTTGTTTTATTGAGGATAGGGATAGCACACATAAGTTATTATAACAGTAGTCCATCCCCCCCACACCAAAAAAAAAAAAAAAAAAAGAATACCAATTATAAGCCAGGACCTTCTATTAATTACAACCGTGTCCAAAAAAAGTCGGAATCGACTCCAATGTATTTCTGTAGAAAATTATTTTGTAATAATAAGGAAATTTCGGATCACTTTAATCATTAAACCGACCGTAAAAATTCGTAATTACAATTTCTCTTTCAATTTCCTTACCTAATCGAGTGAGGGTATTTTAATTCAAGAAAAAAAAATGCACCACACATTGTGCAACAGCTGAAATAAGCAGAAGAAGGAAGTAAGATTAACTATTAGGCTAATGCATACACAGCATAGTTTAATTATTGTCTTTAGAATTCTATAGGTTCGGTCTTATATCGATGCGTTTTGGCTGCAAAGACATGTTGAGCACCGGGGGTGGGGTGTTGCTTTTGTTTACGATTAAATATCATGAGTAATTTTATTGCTTTGGCGTTTGCGTGACCATGCGTATTAGCGTGAAACGAGAAGATAATAGAATTAGAGAGAGTCAATAATTACACGGTATCCAGATGGTATATACCATGGCAAAGAGGCAAAAGAGCAGTTATTCGCCGAGGGAGAGAGAATGAGCGGCTTTAACAACTCCTTATCAGCCTTGTGGGTCGAGATGACCGCATTGTGCGCTGGCATGGCGATTATAGTAGTGCTGCTTCATTCCGCCACTGGTGTGCACCGTGGAGTAAGTCTATAAACCAAAATAACCAAAATAACCTCCTTTCTACCACAAGATACTAAATCATGAAATCTTTCCAGCATACAGCAGAAGATGAAATGTACGCTCTAAAGCTGTTTGAAAAGAAGAGTTTCCTGAAAACAGCCGAGAACTTCACGTGCCATTGTCCAACGCTTGAACGCTCCTCTCTTCCTCAGGAAGTACAGGATGCTCGACACCAGGAGGAGCTGTTTGACGACGAGAGAGCCAGCCCAGCGCCTCCCCCCATCAGAATCTTGAGTTGGACAGCTATGAATGCGGGTGCCAAAAGCCACGACGAGATCTGGTTTGCCGAGAATGGAGAACCATCCATGGATCGGTGTTACAAAGGCAAAAATCCCTACCTAGACCCCGTGTACGAAAGGTGCACTTACACCAATGACAAGAAAATGCTTCCAGAGAGTGACGCCTTGTTGTTCCGAGGAAGGCGCATGGCGGACATTGCCGCACCTCATGATCAAAGACGGGGTAACCAGTATTGGGTCTTCTGGGAATTCGAACCTCCGTACAAAGTTTGGTGGGACGCCAATTTAACCCACTTTGATGGAGTTTTTAACATGACGGCAACGTATTCTCGGGACTCGGATGTGCCAAACATGCACTATTTGGACAACATCTGCATTCCCAATGCCAAGAAAGCCAAGCAGTTGAGAAAGGTGGATTATACGTGGAAAAAGACCCAGGGTGCTCCAATAGTGTGGTTTGCAAGTGTTTGTATAACACAGAGCCGTCGAGAGAAATATGTTAAGGAGTTGCAGAAGCACATTAAAGTTGACATCTATGGCGATTGTGGCCCAAAAAAGTGCGGATCCAATAAACAGGCAACTTGGCCGCAAGATAAGTGTGACGAGTACGCATTTCACAGCAACGAAAGCTACAAGTTCTATCTTGCTTTTGAGAATAGTTTATGCGATGACTATGTCACAGAGAAGCTATGGAAGACGATCGTGCCACCACTAGACACAGTTCCAATTGTGTTTGGTTCAGTCGACTACGCCAACATTTTACCAAGAAATTCCTACATAGACGTCAGGGATTTTGCATCTCCGAAAAAGTTAGCTGCATACATCAAACATCTGGATGCAAACGATGAGCTCTATAACCAGTATCTGCGCAACAAGCATTCACTTAATTGTCGATTAGTGCAACGTTACATGCCGTGGCACTGCAGACTTTGTAAGAACCTTCATAGAATGGAAGGACAAAAGAAAGTGATCTATGACCTTGGCAGGTTTTGGGGGTCAAGGAGATGTCAGTCGCCTATCGATTTCCATGACAACCGTAGAGCGAATTGGGATTTTAGGCAGTGACGATTGTTGATATTATACAAATGTTCAATGTGTTATTCTCAAAAGTAATTGCCATATGGAGAATGTAAATCAATTATGAAATCAATTTTAAATCTTCCAATAAATCTCTCTACTCTAATAGTTTATTTTGATACACAAATCAATTGACTCTCACTGCATAGTGTTTCATTTCTCAAACTGATCTTGCATAAAATCGTCAGCCATAAATTAAATAAAACAATAGATCAATATCAGCTCACTACAACAACATAAAGTACGATTTCTGTTTATAGACGGAGCACTATTGTATCTAGATACATTAGGGCTTAATTGTACTCCAGCCGTTAAGTGATCACCTATGATACAACCTCCTGTGGCAACATAATATATTCAGGCTACTGTTCCATTAGTGCATATCTGTTTACAAAATGCTCACTGTTAAGTATTGTGTTGGATCTATAGATATAAAATTAAGTAAAGCATCGGTTTTGATTGAACAACAGACGCGTGGATGCCAGCGATCATCCCGTAATGTAAAACATAGCCCAAGTGACAAGGCGCTGCAATTAATGTTTCACGCACAACCTGACAAATAGTAGACATTATAGTTTTCTTTCGTTTTGTTGCCCATCCTTCGATATTTTATGCTTCTTTTGACACTTCGATGCACTTAAGCATCAAGTGTAAATCTTTTAATTGCTGCCTTATGGCTTAATTTGGTAATAAAATTGTATGTACTACAAATTTAACTACACAGCATAAAAAGCCTTTGATTGACGAGAAGCCACATGCATTGGCCGAGCTAAGTTCCTCATCTAAATGGCCATGGCATGGCAGACTGTTATTGATCTGTGTAAAGTTGCCAATCTCTGCGTTATTTCAATTAAATAATCACATGCGTACATGTATTTAGTTGTTCCTGTTTGCGAATGAGAGAGAACTTGTCAAATAGAGAATTTATCTCTCTTTTCGTTCTGGGAGTTTACTTTCCAAATTGATAATGGTACAATGATAAAAGGTCAGTTCTTCATGTCATAATATTACATAAAACTATATTTGTATATAACATCTAAATAAATCACAACGGAATTTCCGTCCAATCATGAACACGAATCCTTACAGAGTTTTAGTGTTTTCCCCGGAAATTCCCTTAGTATTGCACCGAAGATCCAAAGCTATAGTACGTAAAATTGAGACAATAAAGTTGAGAAGTTTCTATTTCAGGATGCATTTGGATAAATACATACATTAATTGTCTAAAACCAATGATTTTCACTGCTGTCCTTGATCGCTCGCATGAATGGTGCATTCTGCTGATGTCGGAAACCTCCCTGTGGTCCCTATAAACAGGCACAAACAAGACAATCGGCGTAGATGGTACAACGCACTTGATGATCATAACGCTCTCCTCATCATAACTCATTCTCAAACTTTAACAGTCGAATCTTACGACGATGATTCGTTGATTGCCTGTGCAAGAAAATCAATTTGGGATCGCGAACGGTTTGAAAATGATTAGAATAGACCACCGCACTATGTGTATAGTCGAGATGTACCTATAGATCCAAACATTTATTAACTATAATCATTAAAGAGGACCTCTGTTTATTTTGGAACCTTTTAGATCGGTTCTATAGGCTTTATTGAGTGACGAGAAACCATTTTCGAAATATTTGGCCAACTGTGAATGATATTCAAGGCAAATTAAAATACGAATTTCCTGTTCAGGTAGAATAGCTTGAAACGAGATGAGTGCGAGATTTCTTTTATGAAAAATGCTGAAAGATCTGCTCACTCGACGGTTCCCATTGTTAACAATAAGAGAAATACTTTTATGCCGTCACGACGGAATGAAATCGAACGCGAGAAGAAAGCGAGATTTTAAACCTCTCAAATTCAATGTATCTAGGAATTAGCCCACAGCAAGCGTATTGTCTAAAATATGCCAGTCAAAAGGCGTATTTGTCTGTTGGAGTGAATCCTCTATCATCCGTTAATAGTTCAAAACAACCAGAGGTCCTCTTTAAGCCATTTCTAAATGCACGTTTCTGATGCATCTAAAGTGAATTTAGGAAATGCCACCTTACAACGTTAGCCGAAGTAATGTGGGTCACGGAGAGGGAACTAAGAGCTCGAAGATCTCACAGCCAAAAAAGAGTCTGAAAGGGAACGCATGCTGCGCTGGGGTTATAAAGCTGTGTGCGAGCGTTCAGTTACCGACGCTAGTTGCAGAGATGTGTTAACGTTAAAGCTCCTTTGATTTTATAGTTAGACTCCAAAGCAACTTTTATTCAATTGTTGTTTCAGTTCATTCCAGCAGCTATTTTAGATGACGTCATGATTATCTATTTTGTACATAATTGCAACTAATTCTCCACCCCTCAGACTCTCGTGAATTCAAGTACAAGAGTGTAAATGCATGCAGTATAATATAGACACATTTATCTGCAATAAATTGACCACAAAGCAAAAGCACAATCTGATATTAAAGGAAGGGAGAAATGGTTAAAAATGGACTTTGAGTCGTTATTTAATGCACCAAAAATGATTCCTATGCCTGGCCCACACAAAGAATATCATCGCTAACGATTTCGCGGGAGATATATTGCTAATTAGGCGTGACGTCAGACGCTGTGATGAAACACAAAGTTCCCTATCTTGTACAATGGGCCTCGTCATATCAGCATGTTCTGCGACTAAACCCCTGGATATTTTTGTATTTTATTTTCGGAAATAGATAGAATAATCATTTTGCCACCAGTCAGGCGCAAAAAAAAAAAATAGTTTTTGTTATTTTTCTTATTCTAACAAGCGATTTTCTAGGACACCTACCATGGTTTCTCATCCTGAAACAGTAAAAAGGTCAGCCAGAGTGCACCACGCATGCGCAATACTGACGCTTTCGTTTCGTAAACAACAAAGATGTCCTTTTATGGTGAAGATGGTCTGCTCTGATTGGCTGAAATCGATAGCTTCACGAGGGGAACGGGACCAATCACGGCAAGCCCTCATCTGACGTTTGCCTCCTATACTTCGTAATGGAAGCCATTCTCTCATAGGCGCAATGCTAAGCCCGATATTCGGAATGCATTATTTCCTTACGTTTGCATCCAGGCATGGTGTTCTTGGCACGGAATGCTACCAATTGGTGCTATGCGTCAATAGAACATCACTTAAAATTCAGTTTCCCATCCCTTTAAATAGGACATATCCATTATCTGTTTCATGTGATGATCGGACTTCGTTAGGTATAAGAAGAGGCGGTGACTCAGGGGTTAGCGTGATATCTACACCCCTGCATTTATAATTATTAAATACATATGTCGTTTTGATGAATATTCAAAGCGTATGAAATAATTGCTAACATATTTTCATCATATTCTACGTGATTCTCGACCATGATGCATAACTGATTCAAACTGTATGATAACAACTAGTCTACCAACTAAATTCACGGCTCGTATCTCGAATAGCATTAAAAAAATAAGGAAGCATAAACGATGTTGCATCTATATGTGTATATCATTCTCACCATTGTACTCCCTGAGAGGTTAAAGGAAAATCAGACCAACACGTGTACAAGCTGATTATTAATGAAATATTATTATTAATAATTAATTATGATCATTGAAGACAGTACATGGCAAATAAATGTTGCATGATGACATCGTAATAACCCGGTTCCATGTGCAAGGAGTCCAAACTCATATTCTCAATAGGGCAAGTGAGCGCATGCTCATCGTGAAACCCATTCCAATTGTCCCATTCACTCACAAATCGCTTCCCTAAGCGATCAAACATGGCGTGGTTTAATGCCACCATCTTTGAGTTGATGTTTTCAACATCGGTTCGCCAGGTTGTTGATTGTGGTATCCATATCGTGTCTGTGGAGGCTGGAACGAGTTCGGTGAAGGAATCAATGAGACCTTTTAGTTGCATTTTGGATTTAGATAACGGCTGCTCTCTTTCGTGAATGAACGGAGGTCCAATTATAAGTAGATCTGGATAATTATTTTTCAGGTACTTCTTAAAGTAGAACTGCAAAGTTGTGGTGTATGCTGGTGGAAGCTGCAGTGATCTGTCCTCCAAATGAGTCAAGCCAAGATGTTCTATTTCGACGGTGGAGTTTCCATTTATACACCTTGTAAACCTTCCACCACAAGTGCGGCACGATCTTGGCTTGGTTTTCAATCGAATGTCAGGGAATATTTTGAGGAAGTAATTTACATCTGGTGGGTGTCCATCTCCAACCAGTGGTTGAATCCTTTCAGCTCTCAGAAGTTTACATTCATATCCATAGACTCGAAGAGTTGAAACGAGAGCAATTGAGTGCCTCTTTCCGATAGAATCACCCATTGTTAGAATTCGCCTCCATCTCCGCTCCGAAAAGCACTTTGATATCGACAGAGGAGTATCTCTATCAAAGTAACAGTAATCTGGAATGTAGCTCAGTTGTGGAAATCCGTTGCTAGGCAACTGCCAGCGTCCATGATCAGGGAAGTATCCATTGGTGTCCATGGCAACTTGGAAATTCCTCAGGGAACACACTCTGTTTTCTCTCGGGATATCCGATCCATTTTTCTCCAGTATTACACTACATTTACTTTGGACATTGTCAAACTCTGGTGTAAGTCTTGCAATGGGAGGTGCTAACCACACTTGGTTTGGTGGCGTCAGGAAAACATAAAAAGTGCAGATGAACATTGCGGTGGGAACAGCTCCACACGCGAAGTACTTGGAGCAACATTGCTCTCTCCGCATCATCATTCTGGCACAGAATATTCTAAGCGTTGGAAAACTTGTGAAAAATTTCCCCTATATAGCCACTTGCAACCACCTGTGGGTATCATATCGATATTGAATCATTAAGCCAATAATAAATTCAATTAAGGTACACATTGATTCAAATGAGCGCTTAACAATGTTTGCTTGGAAAAGCGGTGAGTCTATTGTAGTCAATGCTTTTTGGAAGGAATAGCACTGATAAGGGAGTAAATAGTACCTTTAGAGATAACATCCCACTCGGAATCGCAAGTTATTTTCTTGTGTGGCTGACCCATCAAAAAAAAAAAAAAAATTAAATTGCCCCAAAACCCCCCTAGAGATGATGGAAATACAACCCTTTTAACATAGAAGTTGCCAAAGAATGGAGAAAATGCATATTTATTGTCAACCTTGTATGATTATTGAACTTAATGTGGATGCTGTGACTAAAATTGTACGAATGCAAGAACAAGAGTGTGTTTTAGCCAAACAGACGAGGCAATCAGTTACGGCAGTTAGGGTATGCTCCCTCTTGACAATTTTGAAATTATGACTTGGACTATGAAATGCTATTCGACAGCCTTTGATCGCATTTTCAATGTTTAGGGGCGCCATAATTATGTCATACATGCACTGTAAATACCATTCATGACTGTTGCTTTCGATTGATTTTGATGGTTATTTTGTCAGCGTGAAATTAAGGAAGAGAGGGAAATATTTATGGATTGCTTTTAGTCATACAGTTTCCGATCGTGGTTTGTTCAATTTAAATATTAGTTATTCACCCTCAGGGGAGAATGAACAGAGATGTCAGACCAGCTAACAATCAAGAAATTTATTATGGAAACACCAAGAACCAGCTCGGGTCTCACTGAATAAAAAAAAGGTATTATTGAATATTATAGAATAATGGTAACCGGAAAAAAATACTTATGGGTGCATTAATCACAGCACACTGTTAAATGGATATGGCACACAAGACTATTGTCGTGATAGCAAACCATGTTATAACAGATCGAGCTGTTGAAGCAATGTTCGGAGTTGATGCTGGTGAAGTTGTCGACTGTTGTGGTGATTGGCTTGACACTTCCTTCTGTGTTGGGGTTTCAAAGTGGATACCTTTCTGAGTGGATATTTTCGCATTTGTTGTTGCTTGAATTTTCGTTGTTGTTGCTTGTGTTTCTGTTGATGGAGTAGTTGTCTGTTTGCATTCTGATGTACCAGCTGAAATAGTTCATGTGCGATATTTAGTTCCGGTTGTTATCAGAGCAAAATAACAAGCTATTTTGTATTTCTGTTACTTGCGTATTGTCGCAATTACTAAATTGATTAAATCTAATTGCCATGGCATGTTTTATGTTATAGAATAACTTGGCTGATCTCATATAAAGAATAACACTTCTTTCTACAAACATACACAGCCGTTTAATGCATTAGTAAATAATAAACTGATTATAACCGACCTTCACAAAGACCACATAGGACTGGGCAATTGTCTCTGACATAATCGCGGTCGCACCAGTAGTAGGGCCATCCCGGATTAGCTCCACAGTTCTCGTGGCGATCTTCACATGCGTCTAAAAGATGAAATAAATTGCATTAAACTCATTGTAAGATGTGATGGACACGTGTTGTTATGTCAACTTCATATATTGAATATAATTGTCAATAATTGTAATACCAGAGCAGTCTGGTCCGGTCCATCCCCTCTTGCATTGACATCGACAAGTCTTCTCCTTTTCATAGATTCTCTCTCCACAGTTCTCGCATTTCGCATGGCACTCTGTATGCAATGACATTGTCATGAATATTTCGCACATTTAATTATTTAAATCGAATTTAGTCATGTTTTAATGGTTGTGATATGTGAAGAGATGAATTACCAAATTCCGTGTCGATTGGGTCATCTAACTCTGAAATGAATTTCCCCGATGTAATGAACATATCAACGTACATGGCATATTATTACATACCTACACACAGACCATCAACACACCAGCCTTCTCCTGATGAGCACTTCGTACATGCCTCTCCCTTTTTGAAAGGTTTCTGTCCATTCCAATTACCGCTGAAGTGTTGAAATGAACAGACATGGACATCACGGTGTGTATATGGTACTCACGCTGGACCATAATTGCACACCAAGTAATTGGCATTGATGAGATCGATCGGCTGCATCCGAGGACAGTAACTGTATGCGCACCCTACGTACTTACTGGTCGACCATACAACCTATGCGAGATTGACAATTCAGATATGTATCATGGTAAAAGAAACTGCCAGAGAGAATTGATCTACATGACACGAAAGTCAACAAAGGTTAATCTTAGAAGTATATAGCGTTTCGGGATATCAAGTAATGATTCAATGCATACTATTGCTGACTTTTTATTTTATGTAATTACTTTTAGTTATTATATTTTCCTGAATTTCCTGCTGCAAGTTACCTGAGTATAATGGCCACACGGGGGAAGAGAGCAGTCTCCGGTTTCATAGTCGTAATACGGTTTCTCGTCATAGAATGCCTGGATTCCCACGAGAGGGTCGAAAGTGCCGTTAAAAGCGTAAAGATTTTGTCCAATATTCTCGAACGGGGGGTCATCCCTGAGGGGCTGACCGTGGCCCCAGTAGCAAGTCTTGGCCCATTCTTCTGCCATGGCCGTTAACTCATTATTCCAGATCTGGAAATAATTATATGCAAATAACGTATGAAGTTTCATCGAATGAATCAGATTAATATTGGTAGTTTTCCACAATTACTCGTGTAACGTGAGCAGGTAGTAAGTAATAAGCTCAATGTAATGATATAAAAGACATGTGAAATAAAGCATCGACCCCTTGTCGCTCAATACCTCGTCAGTCATAATTCATAATTCAACGTGTACCAATTTATTTCAAAGCAACTGTCGGTTTATGATTTGCCGCAAATAAATATTTTTAGATGACACTGAATTGGCACTTTCACGAATTATTATGGAAACATTGAAGTTGAAGCAAGATCCACGCGAGTGTCTTATGTTCGATATTCGGCGCATATTTACTGAAAGTCATTCATCAAGATTAATTGATGATCTCATAAATGATCTCATATTATATTATAGTCAATAATAGAGTAAATACTGCTGAGCACTAAATTTTCGCGACGAGTTCAACCATGTGAAAGCCACAGGAAGTCTGTGCAAATCGTGACTAGGCAGCTCAAGCTCATTGACCTGGAAATACGAATTCTTTGAAAGAATTAAATTGAAAAAACCGCGAAAAAAAGGGGAGAAGTTGGCCGGCACAATCATAAGAGTTAAATGAAAAAAAAAAAAAAAAAACAATATATAAAAAAAACAAACAAACAAACAAACAAACAAACAAAAAACAAACCAACCAAGTGTTCCATATCAGACGAGCCTTCTTGACGTCGAAGTTTATTGTGGCGATTGAGAATAGCAATCTGGTCATTTTGGCCAAACAATGACCTTTTCTTGATCCCGTGACCTTTGATCTCCACAATATCCTCTCTGGTCGTGACCTTATTCGACTTCAAGGTCACCTCCTTCCCCAACGATACATGGATAACCGTTAAAAGAAGCAACGTGATAGAAAGATTATTCATGATACTCGCTTTCTGCCTGATCAGAAATAAAGATCAGCCTCCTTTAAAGACTGACACTCGTGATGTTTTCACTTCAGCATTCGTGATGTTCAATCCGGGTATTAGTCACTAAGAAACCCGAAACAGAGGCTTAACGACGTCTTGGCTTGCACCAAACTGAACTGATTCAGGTTTTAATAATATTGTTAAAGTTTATAAAAAATACTTGGCGAGAAGAAGGCCATGTAAGGTTATCAAACTCACATTGACGACCGTGCAGTATATCAAGCGCGCGTGTTGTTTGGCCGTGTAGGCAGCCAAGACAGCCCAAGGCTAATTCTTAACAGTTTGTGATTTTGGCACATGATAATATATTGTCGTATATAATCTTAGATGTGTATTCAATGTTTATGGTAATAATTTATGATAATGAGTTTACCGCATGGATGTTCATCGGTGCTTGGTTATAAGATTATATGATAATTAATTAAATACGTTATGCCAGATATTAATTAAACAGTTATTCATTTTTTTAAATAAATATATAACACAGTTAACGCCACAGTACGGAGATGAATTTTATCATTGTTATTTTTTATCACCTATTAATTAACATGTGTTTACATCATTTCATAATAGTCGTGAATATACTAAACACTATTACATGAAATAGTGTATGCTTATTTAATTTCATGTAACAGTTCCCATTCAAATATAGGAACTGTTCCATAAAATATGGCTTCGTGCAGCACTACTAGTTCCCATTTACGAATCCACTTTTGATCAGGTTACGATATTCAAAAGCTGACATTCACGCTTGGCTGCACACCATGGTTATACTAAAATCCTTATCTCAGGTGACTCATAAATATAGTGCCATCATGAAACCACGAACTGAGCCATGCACTCTAACGTGATCGCTTAAATTGAGGATATCGCAATAACAGGGTTATCAATATATCGATATATTACTCTTCCCGTGTCAAGGAATTTTCTCTCGTACACCTGTTGAATTGGTTACAGTGATCTAGTAAGCATATACACAATAATTATTGTACTACTGTTTGCAGACCTGTTTAATAACTTCGTGATATGTCAAGGACTTGGAACATCGAGTAATCGAAATGCAATTGTAGATCATTACTGAACGTATAAAAATATTTTACAGAACACGACATTCAAAGAAACCATAATTAAACCTCCTTTAAATCTGCGCAGTCAACAATTTCTTTAGTAATTTTCACTTCTCGGTTTTTCTTTCTGTCTCATGCAGGTGCTATGAAATAGTAATTAGTCATAGTTTGTGGTTCGCAATTAATTATTGCAGCGAAAAAATTAATTAAAGCATTTCAATACCAAGTATTACCAACACAAGAGAAAAAGTGAAAAGTCAAGCCTTGGTTCGGTGTATGGATATATAGACTCTTGTACCCTAACCCAGATATCTTGAGCACCCCATTATCTAAGGCTAGATTTTAAAGTGATTTTGCAGATTTTCAGAGTTTTTTGTTGTTTGAGATGTTTGCCTGGTCCCCTAAACCCTGTACTTTGTGGCCTTTTTTCATGGCGACATTTGGGTGCCGAATAAATTATGTTTCAATTTGACATATGTTCCAGATTTTTAAATACTAGGCCTTCGGTGTGTGCTCTTCTGTGGAATTTGGAAAAGAGATCGATTCTCGCTTCTCGAAGCGTTTTAAAATCAGGCATTTCATTGTCCTTTTAGATTATTTATTGCATAAAACACATCATAGTTTACAGTATAATATTATTTGTTCATCATGATGTAGAGTTTTCGAGTAAAGTTCTAATCAAATATTCAATATATATAATATTAATTAGTCATGTTGACATTGATTGTTGATCGCCCGAGGAGTGTGAAATATATTCCTGGGGGCTCTGTGTCATTCTTGATCACTGATTCTTATTAAGTGTGAGCTAACAAGATGATTTTGTCAATTTCATCAAGGTCTGATATGTATAAAGAGTTAAATTTGCGATTTCAATATGAGTAATATTTAGTGTCATGCTCAGAATTCATCATATTTGGTCATTTTGGTGCAACTGTAGATTTACTTATGATCAAGTAAGGTTAACGAATAAAACAATATTAGGACAAGCCACCTAAAACCTACTCATATTTATAATTTCAATCGGCTACTGTTTCCTTTAGTGTGGACACTGGTCAAATGTGTGTTGCACATTATTGCAAAAATATTCAATTTGACACTTATCGCCTGAGAAGAGTGAAATATCTTTCTGGAGGCCCTGTGTCGTTTTTGACCACCATTTCTTATTAAGAGTGACCCCACAAGATGATTTTGTCAATTTCATCTAAGTCTGACCATGTATAAGGTATGAAATTTGTAATTCTGATATGAAAATCCTATTTGCGTGCTCAGATTTCATTATATTTGGTCATTTTTGAGCAACTGTAAATTTCCTTATGATCAAATGAAATTAATTAATAAAAAAAAATTAGGACAAGCCAACTCAGACCAACTTCTATTCCCAATTTCAGCAAGTTACTGTTTCATTTAGGTTGGACACTGGTTAAATGTGCGTTGCACATATATAGCAAAAATAGTCAAGTTAAAATAAGGCAATCATCAATCTTTTTTTCTGTCAATTATTCTTGCAATGCAATAGTTTTTCGGTCCAAGAGAATTCTAAGTACATATCGTTACTTTTTTAATCAGCAGGTGTTTTACATTCCTCTATTGTGTTTGCAAAAATTATACTTTATTTGTCATTTGGATTGTTAGTTGAAGTTGCACTCATTGTAAAATCTTAATCGATGAACTCCAATTTCCAATATATCTATATACAGATGATGTTGCCTCAAGGCATCCAGAAGGGAGAGAAGGGGAAACTAGTGGAGGAGGTAAATGTTACAATTTTCTATATTGCTTTTCGTAGGCTCATAGTTTGCATAAAAATGAAAATACAGTTTAAATGTATTGCATGCCTATACTTTTATAATTTAATAAATCCATTCCTTACAGAATGAGACTCTCCGTTCAGGTATTGAAACTCATAAGGTGGTATTCGAGCGGTTAGTGAAATAATTACTCTTCCAGTGAGTTTCAGTTTCATTTATTCTAGATGAAGATGATATTTATAAGCGAAAGAGAAAACCGCGCCGACGAAAAGAAAAATGGTCTTCAGTGAGTTTCATGACATCATGGTATATATATATAATTTTTGATAATTTTGAATCAGCCGGGATAATTCAAACCCGGACATGTCGTTGAGGCAATATGGCCGCCAAACCAACATTGGTATGATGCAGAAATTTTGTCAACTGGTGATGATCGTAAGTTGAAGAAGATGACTAAATGAAGATGAAATAATTTTCCAACATTATAGGTGAAATAACTGTCCACTACATTGAAGATCGGATCAAGAAAACATTAAGGACAGACCAAGTAATTGTATTACTTGGGTATCACTTAACGATGATGCTAACACAAATTTATCATGACAGATCAGGAGAAGAGTGGATAAAAATATCACACACAGGACGAGAGCACAACTTCGGCAGGTGAGATGAAGGTTTAAAGGAATCATCTGGATCATTTGGACTGTTGACCAAACAAAGCAAATGAATTCTTCGGTTGTTACTAACATGGTATACTGGTCACTCTATACAAGCGTCGTGGTCAACAGCATTATCTGCTCCCTTTCAACCACAGAATGGAGTGAAGCAGGGTGGAGTTTTGTCTCCAATTATGTTCATTGCATACTTTGATGAAATGTTTATTAGTCTCAGAAAGAAAGGTGTTGGCTGCCACATTGGCCCGCATTACATGGGGGCCTTCGGGTATGCCGACGACGCGGCCCTAGTGGCACCGACTTGTGGTGCACTCCAAAAGATGCTCCTGACATGCGAAGAATTTGAGAAAGAATATAGAGTCAAGTTCAATCCAAAAAAGTCCATGTGTCTGAAAACAGCTGCATATGAGTATGACACGGTTTCCCTCAACGGGCATGCTATTCAGTGGGTCGAAAGCGCGCGTCACCTTGGAAACATGATCGACACAAAGCTGACACACCAGGGCGACTGTGCCGCTAAGCTGTCTGCGTTTTATGGGTCTATGAATAAGTTAGTTGGATTGTATGGTGGCCTGGACGGGTCGACCTTGTGTAAATTGTTCAATTCTTTCTGTTGTTCTTTTTACGGCTCATCACTGTGGTCCTTTAATGCTTCTTCATTTGATAATATTTGTGTTGAATGGAACAAAGCCGTCGGCCACATTTTGAACCTTCCTTACAGAACACACACCTGGTTACTTGGCCCGCTCCTCGGCACACGACACATATCTCACCAGCTGAAATGTCGATTTTTGAAATTTTTCCAATCTATGGGTACATGTAACAATAGAGTTGTAAATATGCTGCATCGATTGTCTGTCAATTCTTGTAATACTATACTTGGTTCCAATTTTGCCTCTTTGCGTTATGAATTCAAAGTCAATGTGCACTCTCAGTTGTCATTGAATATCGCACAAATGCACAGTGTTTATGATGCAAACTTAATTTGCCATGCTGATGTTATTAAGTTTGTTGTGGAATTGTTTGATTTACTTTCATGCCATTCTGATTTTGTATTACATAGTTTCGATCATAGCGAGATCCTTTTCATGCTAAATACTGTTTGCACATCATAACGCTTTCTGTTAATTAATATTTGACAGATATTTTTCATCCCGTTTTTCCCTTTTTTTCGATTTGTACATTTGGTACGAAAATAAAGCATATAAAAGAAGGATTCAACAAATGGATTTCTAAACCCGAAGAGAATCCGCTTTCCAGTGAGTGCACTTTAATTGTCTGTCTTACTCAAGTCATGTTTTTTCCCACAGGTATGAAGGGAGTTGAGGCGTATATGAAAGAAACGTCCAGGTCGCTAACGGTCAAACACAAGAAGAAGACTAGCAGCTTTCATGGACATGGATCACATGGTGAGAAGTACAAGAAGAAGATGAGTCATGGTACTCAAGGAATCCGTTGCCATGCGTGCGGTGGAATTGGACATGTCAAAAGGAATTGTCCATCGAGAAGCGCTGGTGCTGGTGCTGCCCGATATGAGGTTGTGTGAGTGTTCAATCTCATGATACTCAGTCTACTAGTGCCAATATGGATTTCATGTTTGGTGCAATTGCACTTGAATCCAGGAGCAACGCTGACATGCGTATGGTGGACTGGATTGTTGACTCGGGCGCATCAAGTCACATGACTAATGATCTGAAGAACCTCATTGAATACAAACCGTTTCAAACAGAAGAAGCTGTCATACTTGGAGACGGGAAGCAGACCAAGGCAATGGGAAAAAGAAAAATGAGACTGAGGTTCAGCACTGGTAACTCAGGGCTGCTGAACGATGTTCTCTACGTTCCGAAACTGTCAAGAAACTTACTTAATGTAAGTGCCACTTCAGCGAACGGGATCACAGTGCAGTATCAAGGGAATGGCTGCATGTTCCAAACCTCAGAGGGAAAAGTGATTGCCACGGGGACCAAAGCTGACATGCTCTATAAAGTCGATATCCAAGGATTTGAAGTTGCTGGAATGGCTGAAGCACCATCTTTGGGATTGTGGCATGAACGTTTCAGTCATCTGAACCAGAAAACGTTGAATAAGATGCCAGATCATGTAACCGGCATGAAGTCAGCTGACCTGCAAGGCAAAATGGACTTTTGTCAGCCGTGTGTTGAAGGGAAGAAAAGTCGTGGCCCATTTCCAGCCATCAAAGAAATGACCACCAAAAGGGTATTAGAACTCGTACACAGTGACGTTCGTGGTCCTATGCAAACGCCGTCAATGGGAGGAGCACGTTATTTCGTGACACTCATTGATGATTATTCGAGATACGTACATGTCTACTGTATGAGAACCAAGGACGAAGTACTTGAAAAATTCAAGGAACTCCAAGCATGGATGACAGATATGACGGCAAATCAGATCTTGAAACTGCGTACAGACGGTGGTGGGGAGTATACTTCAGCCGAGTTTGAGAAACACCTCAAAAGAAGTGGGATTCTTTATGAAAAATCGGTACCATTCTGCCCGGAGCAGTATGGGGTGGCAGAATGTTGCAATCAAACGTTGGTCGAATCAGCCAGATCAATGATCTTCAAAGCAGGACTAGACAAATCATTCTGGGGTGAGGCTGTCGTCACAGCGGCCTATACCAGGAACAGATGTATCACGTCGACCACTGGAGTCACTCCATTTGAAAGGTGGTATGGACGTGTACCCGACGTATCGCACCTAAGAGTTTTTGGATGCACCGGCATGTTCTCTTCCAAATTTGTAAGAAGTGGGACAAGAAAACTAAACCCATGAAGTTCCTCGGGTATGGAGATCAGTTCGGCACAAAAGGCTACGCATGTATAATGAGCAGACAAAAACTCTGAAAACCAGAAGGGACGTTACGTTCCAGGAGACAGATTTTGACCTCAAGAAATCAGTCTCTATCCCGCCAGATGACAGTGTTGAGTGTGATGACCAAGCTGGAACCATTGATGACGCACACCAAGATTGCCTAGGAGATCCGGGCGCAGCAATGCAGGAGTCCCGGCAACCAAGTTCGCTGATGAGTATGCATATCACCACTATGCTTACTCTATTGATGCCAATGATGCCCCGACAACACTTGAAGAAGCTATGCAGAGCCAACAGTCGCAGGAGTGGAAAAACGCCACGGATGCAGAGTACAATGCACTGGTGGACAACAACAAGTGGACATTGTCGACGCTCCCAACGGGCCGAAAGGCTATTGGGAGCAAGTGGGTGCTTTCCAAGAAAATAGACAAACATGGAGGCATCGCTAAATACAAAGCTCGCCTTTTTCGCACAAGGATTTAATCAAGTGACGGGCCTGGATTATTCAGAAACATTTGCCCCAACTGCTCGCCTGACTACAATCCGGACACTAGCTCTAGTGGCAGTCTGTAATGACTGGGAGCTGTGTCACCTTGACGTCAAGACGGCGTATCTGAATGCGCCAATTGACGCTGACATCTACATGCAACAGCCCAAGGGATATGAACAATATGGTGACGACGGTGAATCGCTATACTGCAAATTGAATAAATCCATTTATGGTCTTAAGCAGAGTGGCCGTCTCTGGAATCATTGCCTCAATGATTTTCTATGTGAAATTGGTTTCGAGCGTTCCAAGTTGGAACCATGTCTCTATTCTCTCAATCAAGATAACAATGTTTGCAAACTTGTGGTTTTTGTTGATGACCTTTTGACTGCTTCTGGTGCACAACATTTGTTGAATGATGTCAAAGAGAAATTGTGTAACCGTTTCAGGATGTCTGACCTTGGTCAGCTGGAATGGTTTTTGGGCATTGCTTTTACCAGAACCCCTCAGAGTATCTCAATGGATCAAACTCAATATTTGAAGTCAGTTCTGTGTCAATTTAACATGGAGAATTGCAAGCCTGCATTGAACCCTTATGTTGACAAACTCGATTTGGAGAATGATGATGGACCCATGGCAAATGTCTCCATTGCATTGGTAGTCTATATATGCTGCAGTTTGTACACGCCCTGATTTATGTTGGATCACGTCACAGTTGCCAAGATACTTGAATGGACCGGTAACTGAGGTCCGCTGGCAAGCTGTCAAGAGAATGTTAAGGTACATTCAAGGGACATTGATGTTCAAATTGACTTATGTCAAGGCTGATCTTACTATCAAAGATTATTGTGATGCAAGTTGGGCTAACAGCAGTGATAGAAAGAGCACCACTGGGTTTCACTATTGGTAATGCATCTCAGACTGAAAATGTTGTACTGTGGAAAACAAGAAAACAATCCATTGTAGCCTTATCCACTTGTGAGGCTGAGTACACAGCTCTCTTGTTGTGAATACCCATGCATGCATACACATATTACACTATATTAGTTTTCTCGTTCTTCTTTTCTCCCCTGCTTCCTTCTTTCCATCAAATGTTCCCTTCGTACTCAAACATTGAACTCTCTATGATCACTAACTGCCCTGGCTTTCCAGGTGAGACCTGCCACATTATCCAAAAGTTATGTTTCTATATAACCAGAGGAAATGCTGAGCTCGAATTTCTTCTCCAAATAACCCATTAACTGCCAATCACCTTTAGCTGTACGTGAGGAAGATCACCTTAAGTTCTCCTTCAAATAACCTGTACTTGACACAGTTTGCTCTTTCCCCAATGGTTAAGTTTTGCATGTGACTTACCCACGAGATCCCGTTTGATGAATATTAATATATCCCTGTCGGCTCTTTATAAACCCGACCAAGCCAACATCCCAAACCACTCTTCCTTCCACTACT
>KB308952.1:26760-76757 GCA_000328365.1 Capitella teleta | reverse complement strand
ATAGTTATAAATGTTTGGATCTATAGGTACATCTTGACTATACACATAGTGTGGTGGTCTATTCTAATCATTTTCAACCGGGCGCGATCCCAAATTGATTTTCTTGCACAGGCAATCCACGAATCATCGTCGTAAGATTCGACTGTTAAAGTTTGAGAATGAGTTATGATGAGGAGTGCGTTATGATCATCAAGTGCGTTGTACCATCTACGCCGATTGTCTTGTTTGTGCCTGTTTATAGGGACCACAGGGAGGTTTCCGACATCAGCAGAATGCACCATTCATGCGAGCGATCAAGGACAGCAGTGAAAATCCTTGGTTTTAGACAAATAATGGATGTATTTATCCAAATGCATCCTGAAATAGAAACTTCTCAACTTTATCGTCTCAATTATACTAGTTTTGGATCTTCGGTGCAATACTAAGGGAATTTCCCGGGAAAACACTAAAACTCTGTAAGGATTCGTGTTCATGATTGGACGGAAATTCCGTTGTGATGTATGTAGATGTTATATACAAATATAGTTTTATGTAATATTATGACATGAAAAACTGACCTTTTATCATTGTACCGTTATCAATTTGGAAAATTAACTCCCAGAACGAAAAGAGAGATAAATTCTCTATTTGACAAGTTCATTCCATACAGTGTGTCATGCGGAGTGCGAGAACTGTGGAGAGAGAATCTATGAAAAGGAGAAGACTTGTCGATGTCAACGCAAGAGGGGATGGACCACACTAGACTGCTCTGGTATTACAATTATTGACAATTATATTCAATATATGAATTTGACATAACAACACGTGTCCATCACATCTTACAATGAGTTTAATGCAATTTATTTCATCTTTTAGACGCATGTGAAGATCGCCACGAGAACTGTGGAGCTAATCCGGGATGGCCCTACTACTGGTGCGACCGCGATTATGTCAGAGACAATTGCCCAGTCCTATGTGGTCTTTGTGAAGGTCGGTTATAATCAGTTTATTATTTACTAATGCATTAAACGGCTGTGTATGTTTGTAGAAGGAGGTTTATTCTTTATATGAGATCAGCCAAGTTATTCTATAACATAAAACATGCCATGGCAATTAGATTTAATCAATTTAGTAATTGCGACAATACGCAATAACAGAAATACAAAATAGCTTGTTATTTTGCTCTGATAACAACCGGAACTAAATATCGCATATGAACTATTTCAGCTGGTACATCAGAATGCAAACAGACAACTACTCCATCAACAGAAACACAAGCAACAACAACGAAAATTCAAGCAACAACAAATGCGAAAATATCCACTCAGAAAGGTATCCACTTTGAAACCCCAACACAGAAGGAAGTGTCAAGCCAATCACCTCAACAGTCGACAACTTCACCAGCATCAACTCCTATTTACTAGTACTATTTACTCCTTTATCAGTGGGATGCCATATCAGGCTCTGTATCTCTCTATTGGTTGTGTTATACCCGCTATTAATCGTGCCAAATTCATGGGGAATGCAATTCTGAAAAACAACGTCTTATTCGTTTTGTTTTTAGTTTGGTGTGGATGTGAAGTAGCACAATGTACTGTGGGACTCCAAAATTAGGGTTTAACAATTTTGCAAATGCATTCTCATAATTTTTTCATTCAAACATGACTATCAAGTTTGACAAGCATCCGAAAAAAATGGTAATAGTATCATTTAAAACAAACCCCAAAGGAATTTTGGCGTGATTGAAATCATAGATTACCACTGAAGAAAAATATTCCAGATAAATGCTATATCTGTAATTTAAAATGTCAAATCAGGGTCCAGAGTTCTAGTATTTGAACAACGTATTTGTTCCATTGAAAAATCGATGAAATCAATCGATCTTTGTGGTTAGAATCGTCATGGTTTGTGCTATTCCTCCCAAAAAACATTGACTACAATAGACTCACTGCTTTTCCAAGCAAACATTGTTAAGCGCTCATTTGAATCAATGTGTACCTTAATTGAATTTATTATTGGCTTTAATGATTCAATATTGATATGATACCCACAGGTGGTTGCAAGTGGCTATATAGGGGAAATTTTAAAAAAAAATTCCAACGCTGAGAATATTTTGTGCCAGAATGACGATGTGGAGAGAGCAATGTTGCTCCAAGTACTTCGCGTGTGGAGCTGTTCCCACCGCATTGTTCATCTGCACTTTTTATGTTTTCCTGACGCCACCAAACCAAGTGTGGTTAGCACCTCCCATTGCAAGACTTACACCAGAGTTTGACAATGTCCAAAGTAAATGTAGTGTAATACTGGAGAAAAATGGATCGGATATCCCGAGAGAAAACAGAGTGTGTTCCCTGAGAAATTTTCAAGTTGCCATGGACACCAATGGATACTTCCCTGATCATGGACGCTGGCAGTTGCCTAACAACGGATTTCCACAACTGAGCTACATTCCAGATTACTGTTACTTTGATAGAGATACTCCTCTGTCGATATCAAAGTGCTTTTCGGAGCGGAGATGGAGGCGAATTCTAACAATGGGTGATTCTATCGGAAAGAGGCACTCAATTGCTCTCGTTTCAACTCTTCAAGTCTATGGATATGAATGTAAACTTATGAGAGCTGAAAGGTTTCAACCACTGGTTGCAGATGGATACCCACCAGATGTAAATTACTTCCTCAAAATATTCCCTGACATTCGATTGAAAACCAAGCCAAGATCGTGCCGCACTTGTGGTGGAAGGTTAACAAGGTGTATAAATGGAAACTCCACCGTCGAAATAGAACATCTTGGCTTAGCTCATTTGGAGGACAGATCACTGCAGCTTCCACCAGCATACACCACAACTTTGCAGTTCTACTTCAAGAAGTACCTGAAAAATAATTATCCAGATCTACTTATAATTGGACCTCCGTTCATTCACGAAAGAGAGCAGCCGTTATCTAAATCCAAAATGCAACTAAAAGGTCTCATTGATTCCCTTACCGAACTCGTTCCAGCCTCCACAGACACGATATGGATACCACAATCAACAACCTGGCGAACCGATGTTGAAAACATCAACTCAAAAATGGTGGCATTAAACCACGCCATGTTTGATCGCTTAGGGAAGCGATTTGTGAGTGAATGGGACAATTGGAATGGGTTTCACGATGAGCATGCGCTCACTTGCCCTATTGAGAATATGAGGTTGGACTCCGTGCACATGGAACCAGGTTATTACGATGTCATCATGCAACATTTATTTGCCATGTACTGTCTTCAATGATCATAATTAATTATTAATCCGCCAGTACACGTGTTGGTCTGATTCATCTTCACACTCTCAGGCAACCAAATGGACAGAACACATCCAAGTGATGCAGGCCGCATCCCCCATGGTTAGGATTCACACTCATGTTTTAAGAAGGGGTGTGAGAATTACCATTGTTAGCTCTGATACACCCCTAATTATAGCCAACCGTGTTGTAAAGGCTCTGTTATACTTTTATCATCGCTTTTGCGAGTGAAAAGAAAATTCCCACGAAAGTCAAACAAATAACAATACAGAGAGAAAAAAAAAGAGAGGAAAAAGAGGGACACTTCACAAATCTAGGTGAACAAGCTTGGACAAAGGGAAATTAGCGGAAAACATACGAGTGTACACATTGAATGGGGTAGTTTTTAAGTGATGAATGGATCTGGAGTGAGGCGCGAAGGCGATATCTGCGGCTTCACAATTAATGGAAGCCAAGAAGACCTTGATGTCACCACCCATGCGTGAATCACAGGTCTCTGCAGTGAATGAAGATGCCTGATGAAAAGGCAACTGAGTTAATTTTGTTGCACAAAGAGTTGGGATAATCAAGAGTGCCAAAACAAAACAGCACGCCAGGAATGAATGAAGGTCGTTATGACGGTGGGTTTGAATCCTATAACTGACGTATTCTGGAGAATTCCCATGTTATGAATCTATCATATACAGGTACTTATATCATCATATATCTTTTCATATATCATATACAGGTACAGATGCATATACTATTACAACATATTATATGACATAACCAGTTAGATTATACAATAAGTATCAAATATCCTGGCTGAAATTGTTACAGTCATTTTTATGGACACTAGCCGCGAGCGGAATTGGCTATACGTGAGAGCATGTCTGCACAAATATTTAATTTACCTGGATGATGGAGTATAGGATATGATATATGATATATGATGATATGATGGGGTTTTACGGCTCCACCCAAACCATTCGGATGATACGGGCGCCAGAACAGAAGGTCCGGGACCGAGGTTTCCCCCTACTCTTATCGATAAATCCCAAGGATTCTTTATCCTGCATACCACCTTAGACAGTAGTACACAGCGCTCGGCCTTGTTACGCAGATGGGCAGCACTGCAGTGCCACCAAAGAATTCCAATTATAACGGATTACAATTATAATTCACAATCATAACACCGGTGGCCTGAACGGGTCTTGAACCCAGGACCTCGACCCCCACGGTCGGCATATAGGATTGCAGTCGGCCGGTCAAACCGACTGAGTTATTCGAGCAACTCGCGGATTTGAAGAAGAGGAAACGCATCCCTGCGAGTAATAAGTTTAACTTACGATAATCCACACAGAATCGGGTCGTTCCATCCTTTTTAGGGACGAGTGTAATTAGAAACCCCAGGGGAAATCACTGTGTCGAATGATGTTGTCTCGCAACATATCTTCTATGCCTGCAGATACCGCGAATTTAGAGCAAGATTCGCGGATTTGTGCCACCTGGCCAATAATGTCGTCTGTTTTGATATTCCACTGCTTTTGGTGTACTAGTATCAGTTAGAAGAGAGAAACATGTATTTGGGGAAACTCAATATGTTTAAGATTGTGTTGACAAGAAGTAGAATCCATATGGGTCAATCATCCTTCTTCAGAAATTACCGGGCTTTGAAGTAACCGCTGATGAGAAACACAGCTCTTTTCGCCGCATTCGCTCGTTTTTATCGATGTTGCTTTATAGTTTACATTAGTCGGCTACCCTATTATTTAAAATGAAAGGAAATGAAATTTGTCTGAATGACTATAGAAAGTAGAAAGTAATAACACACAAAAAAAACAAAAACATATGGTACATGGCAAATAAAAATGTAACAAAAACCTAGTCATCCAGAGTTAGTGACCTCAGACAATGAAGCCCATAACAGGGTGTCGACTACTCACATTATAATTTCGACCTCTCTATAACATAATGGTCACAGAGAGGGGCATCTTTGATGAAGTATGAATTTGGTGAATGTACTAAATTGACTGAAGTTTTAGACTTTGCGCTAAAGAGGAATAAAAGTGTAGGTTGTAAAATTAGAATGAACACAGAAAGAAGATGGCATGTTCGCGTGCCGCGCTTCAGTGATGTACTAGTATATTGTGTTTCATTTCTGCGCATTCAGCCGCTGAAGAGGTCTTTCATAATGAATAGTTATTTGTAATTTTTTTGGTTTATATCAGGCGTGCGTGTACCTAATCATTTATGGATACAATATGACACTAATAATTATATGTGATAATTGTATGATAATGATTAATGAACATGGAACGAAGATAGCGCGCCATGCGTATACTCGTGTCACGCTTCAACGGTGTATATATCCTGTTACACTTTAGCGACTCACTCACTTCTATAAAGAGCGTAGTTGGAACTTCAATAAACATGTGCGGTCCTTCATTGCTAGACATGCATGTACACATGTATAAATACATGTGCTAGAATTTCATGAGTTGCGGGAAAGATGCTTGTGATGAAATGTGTATCTGCTTTTTTTCTATATACATGTATACGAGGGATATACATCGTAATTATATATCTTTTTTTTTTTCCAATAACACATCGCGTATACAATTACCAGTACACATGGTTGAATTAGATGCATGTCCCAGTTGAGGGGAAGATCATGCATGAATATAGGACATGGCATACTTTGCTGTGCACCAGCATACCAGTATTCAAGCTGAGCACCCGCATATTGCCCAATTTCTGTGAAAACCATTCGATTCACTGCTTCACCTCGAGTCGCGATCGCTTCGCCGCATGTTTTCGGCAGCGGTCTATCATACATCAATCGGTAACTGCTATGTAAATTTCAGAAGTACAAGGATTGATTGTTGGTTTACGAAGATATATCCGTGAAATAATCCTAAAATCATAGATACACACGGTCAAACACCTTGTTATTTTCAGAAATTACGCACAAGCGGTTATATCACACGTATATAGCCTAAAGTGCAAACAAAAACAAAAAACAAACAAAAACGGATATCTCCTTGTTTGGCGGAGAAGCGTTGGGCTTTTTGATTGAGCGCACTTCTACCGATATCGATAACTTTTCGAACAGCCCTCGTATGCTCAGGCTGTTAGCTAGGATTTTTTTTACAGGGTGTCCAACTTTTTCAAGGATCACAAAAAAGCACGCGGAACGCTCCAGTGACAAGGGCAGCAGCGAACGCGGTGACCACAATTTTCATAGAAAGCACAATAATCTTGTTTATCAAGTACATAATATGTCCACTTGTCAAAGAAATAAGACACAAAAGGATTCCTTACTTAATATTTGTAAACTTAGAGCATCCGAGGATCTTTAGGTCAAGATCCTTGGCTTAAGGCGTCACTATCCCCTATCATTGATTCACAACATCACTGCATCAAATTTATTGAATAAAGATCGTCCACAAATAAGCCAATGTAATATTGATTGGAGTACATATGTACTAATTAGTATCTTTGAATCTTCAGGGCAAATTTGTGCATTGCATGCACATAGGATTTGCTGGTTATTGTTTTGGTTTTAAGCATAATCAAATACAATACTTGTGCGCTACTGAGTCTTTAAGCGATATAACACAAAGCACAAGAACAGATGGCATCATTTGTTCTTTTTGATTTTTAACAATATTTGATTTAATTATTATCCACCCGCGGCGCCCACCGAGAGATGAAAACTTCCTCCAACAAGGGTATTACGCCCTCCACCAAGCAGTGATAATTTAATTGCGTTATTCAACGTCCTCTTGGTTACCTTTTGGGTTCATGAGTACTTGCTCTAATCGCAAATAGTACTCAATACTAAAATTTTGACCAAACATGATTCATTTTTGAAGACTAAAGGTTTTGGGGTCCCAAGTTTAATTTCAATTTCATTAATATTCACGTAAGCAGAAGAAATAAACAGATCATTATTATTATCCTAGCATACAATTCTGCGCTCGTATATATAAATGACCACCGACTCGAAGGAACCGATCATTATTCCTTCGCGATGACTCTGCTTCGTATTCTAACACTGAGCTTTTTGCTCTTCACGGAAATATCACGTGGTACATCCACCGAGTCTGACACGACTGACGAATGGGAGAACATCGAATTGACCACGACCGAATCGTTTATCTTCAAGATCAACCCAACGGAAACAAGAGGCTACAAAATAGGGCTGAAGATCCACAAGTATTGGATGCCTGTGATTATTTTGCTGGGTTGGATCGGAAACACGCTGTCACTGACCGTGTTTTCTCGTCCAAAAAACAGAAGCATATCTTGCTGTTTGTACATGTGTGGACTAGCTGTGACTGATTCTTTTGTGATCAGTGTATCGACCTATTATTATTTGCGCACTACTTATGCAGAAATAATGAAGTCTGCAGAATTCTCTAAATTCCACCCAACTACACTGGAGTGTAGTTCACTGGCCTGGTTGCAAAACTTCGGTTCTCTAAGCAGCGTCTTGATAATTATGAGCATGACCGTCGATCGCTTCATTGGAGTGAGATTTCCTTTGTTGGCCAGTCGTCTTTGCACAGCAAGAAGAGCAAAGATGTTCCTCGCCATCTTACCCTTTTGCACCGGCGCCTATACGTTTCCTTACTTCTACTATTCGAGGGCAAATGGCCCCACGTGTGTCTCTCTCGCGGAGAGTTCCCCCTTCATCGTGGTCTATTCTTGGATCACGATTTGTCTGAACTCCGTCATCCCCTTCACCCTGCTGCTCGCATTGAATGCTGCAATCATTTACACGGTTCGCCAAGCAAACTACCAAAAAGGAAAACCTCATGACGCAAAGACAGTGGCGCGGGAGAAGCAGTTGGTGGGCATGCTTCTTCTGGTCAGCTTCTCTCTCCTCCTCCTCACCCTGCCTTCGTACGTCAGGTTTCTATTTCAGCATTACATTGACATATACGCCAGTTGGAAATCCATCTCAGACTTCTACATCGCATTTCACGTCACCAACAAATTGTTCTTCACTAACAGCGCTGTGAATTTCTTTCTGTATTGTATCGGTGGGTCAAAGTTCAGGAAAGATCTGAAAAATTTGTTTTCATGTAGATGCAGAAATTGAAAAGACGAATACAATCAATGAATGTGTAATGGCAAGTCGAAAACTCAATAAATGTTTTCTGATGATAAAACATCGGATTGATCACGTGCGACTATTTCTATCTTTGTCGCATAGCTTTGCGTTGTGTATCCGACCAATAACCGTTCATACAGAAATTCAAAATGCATAATACAGAAACGTTTAATTTTACATGAAATTTACTCAACGAAAGAAAGTATAATTGCATTTGAAAGAAAAATATAGTTTACGTCTCCACATGTGGGCCTTTGTATTAATTGTATTCCTTTTTTCTTCATAATCCACGTTTATGCAACATGTACATGTATAATAAATAGGTCATCTTGGGTGGGATAAAACGTACGACAAAAATCGACGACGTTTCTAATTACCAAATATGGTCAACTCATTTAGTGATTTTGTCTCCAAGTACGACGTATGCCAAAGGAATAGTCCACACGTCAAGTTAAAAACACTATTTCTGACGAGTATCTCTGTGCCAGCAAAGGCTTGGTACCTGTAGGTAACTTTCAATTCTATACACTGTAACAATGTCCTGACAGAAATGTGTTGTCTGTTTCAGATTGGGATCCAGCAGGCCGAAAGAGCGGCAAGGAAAATGATAGGTGGAACGGCCCTTATTTTAATCCTAATCTGAGGCAAAATATGTTTATATGAACCATATAATTAATACGGAGCTGCTAAACTAGATTATCTGTGTCTTCTTATCACACAGGTATCGCAAAGTGCGCATTATTCTTTCGCCGTAATTAATCAGCCTCCTGTACCTATCCGTTGGGTTATGTCACACTGATCAGCCACTTGAACCAACCAAGGAGCCCTACCAGTCGAACACGATCTTAAATGTACCTTATGCACTATATTTTTGGCATGCTTCTTTTTACTATTCCATTGCGGAGCAACGTGGATTTGCTAGTAGAATTGCAACACGTGCAGCTCGCCAAACTATTATTATACAAAAGGATTGGACTGGCTATCAATAAAGTGAGCTATCTGAGCAAGAATTGTAGACATGTCGACTAGAGACCCTTTAATAAAGATTATGGGATTGGTCTAGCAACGAACTATTGCATCTTATGTCAACCATCAACAACACATTCCCAGTGAATTCCTCTCTGAAACCTGGTTAAATGAGCATACTTACAATAACGCATACATTTCTAGTTACTTTCACGTACCTAGATATATATCTTCAAAGACAGGAGGCGGGGTTTCTATTTGTGTTGACAAATCATAACATGTGCCAGTCTCTATTCAGGCACATAATGTTTATTATTATCATTATTTTTCACTTGTACAATTTGATCTTGTGTTCTGACATCATCTGTTCTGGCATCATGAAGAAATATGCGTTCATGTTTCCCTGATCAATGTTCATCAATGGTTTAATTAAAAAAAATTCTTGGTCACATCTCTGTATTTTGATTTTATTTTGTGTTGTGAAAAGCGACTTATTTCAGTGTGCGGCGTCATTTACATTACTTTTAGCCCCATTTTGTGTCGAATAGGCATGTATTTTATCATTCGAGTGGCTCAGCTAGGGGACGAACAAAGACCATTTTTTTCACAGTAGGGCGGCAGACCGATGTCCCAACTGGTATATATATATTATACATATATATATATCATTTATTTCGCTAATGATTCAGCATTTTTTAAACAGTTTCATACAACAAAAATCAACGTAAAGTGCAAAGAAAAACAAGTAGCTCCTCCGTTTCGGTGGCAAATAAAAAGTACATAGTACATCTCGAACGACATAAATCAGCAATCACGGAAGCCTCAGCTAAACAGGAGTCATCCATTTATATACAAGCTAATCTCCATAACTATGGGCTCAGGCTGGAAAATAAACAAATAACTGAAAGAAGTATAGTAAGACACAATTTTATGACAAATGAAATGGGTGGATCCACCATCATTAATGGATAAATGCAGTCCGTCAAATGTTCGATTCACACCAATCAAAACCCCTCAGCAGCCGTCATGTTGATGTAGCACGGAGGAACGAACGTTGATGGGCTTGTAAGCTCCTTCAGCGAACTGAACGTGGAGACCGCGCCACCTCCAATACCCAACACGATGATAAACATGCACAACACTTTATGCCATGCGGGTATTTTACTTAAATTATATAAAAAACACATTCATCAATAATCATAAATCATACTGTTGCCCGCAGTTCTTACTGTGCATGCCAATCGCCTTCTCGTGAACATATCCTCAAATACAGGACACAGGGAAGAACGAAGTTCAACGTGGTGACAGATGCCCCTCCGATGAAATCCAGGAGGCCTCCAAATTGAGGAACACTTTCGGCCGTAAACAGACAAACACCTACCAGTAAGGTTCTAGCCAAACACCGCCGCCACCCAAATGCTGTACAGAATATGATTCCATGCATTTTTCATTTAATAACAGTTCCACGCAACAATCATACAAACCGACTTGGTGGGATTTTTAGGACAGACTCGACGTCTTGTGACCAGGGGTTGATGATAATGATAAAAGCCGCCAATAAGTGCAGAGTTAAGATAGCTTCTGCTGTCGCTCGAAGCCAGTCGCTGGGCAGTTGTTGAAGGATGTTAGCGGTTAGTTTATCGCCGTACAGAAAGAACGCCATGGCTGACACCGGTAAATACATTGCCAGCAACACTGCAAATTAAATTGAGCGTGATCACAAAATTAACACGCGGTAGACCAGTCACCAGCAAAGGAAAGATACGACACAAAAGGAAACTTCGCCGGTTCTTGCATATCCTGCTGTATTGTTGGAAATAGACCCACTCCTCCAAATGAAAACAAGATGGCCCCGAATCCCAAGAAGAAGGATTCAAACGTTGGCGTGTCAATCGTAACTTTTCGGTCAGGGTGCTCTGTCTTGTCCCGTATCATGGAGGCGAGGATGATGACGATAGCTATGCCTGTTGCGACGGAAGCACACAGCCCAATACCTCTGTGAGTTAACATGAGATGATAGCACTCGCATTTAAAGAGGGATTTTTGATCTTACGGGAAATCCTTGGGAGAACCAGCCCAAGTGAATGGAACAAGGAACACGGCCAAGATGATGAGTATGAAGCAGAAAGAGAAGTGCACTTTGGCCAAATCCAGCAAAGATTGGATGTTCTGTGCGGCCATCAATAGGAAGACGGTACAAACACCGAATGCCGTCAGATTAATGAACGCTGACACAAAATATCTGCGTGGTGCAATTAAATGTGTGTGAATATTTTGAATACGGAATTTGGAAGACACCGACCTCATTGGTTTCCCCCAGGCGTATTCCCCAATTGTAGGATATGCAGAGTTTAGTTGGCCTCCGGTGAACTTTTCTGGGTTCCTTTCCCTCATAACCAGCCAGCATTTGCTTAGCAGAGTTCCGCTGATTGCGCTCATAACTGCAGATAAAACCATGACGGCGATTCCACCGTATCCTGCAGGCATGAATTCGATGAGTGCATGCAACAAGCGACTTGGAAGTTCGGGACAAACCTATATTTGCGAGAGCCAAGGGAAGCGCCAAGACGCCACTGCCTGCCAGCTCAGCCACGAGAAACACCATCGCTGACCACACCCCCAGGCCATCCGTTTGTCGATCTGCTGTGATCTGAAATGAAGGAGAAGAATCGTCAATATCAGATTAACAATGATAATTAATACCCTTAAAAAATCATCACTATTTATTTCCTTTGTTGAAAGATATCCTCATTCTAAGCTCCGATTTAATTAGTAATTACGTCTAAGAAACTTCCTCTGGGTTAATCGTTCCGGCGGAAGGATCTAAAGAGAATACGAATATTAACGGACTACGTGCAGATCTTCTCATAATGTTTGCCGAATTTATAATCAGAGAAGATCCCGAGCGACAGGATTGGTGGTCGAATACACTGCTTATATTTGCCCATAGTGGCCCACACCTGAACAAAGGCATGAGAGTAATCGCCAGTATAAATATTATTCGCTACCTTTTCGTGGTCGTTGACAATGCGTCAGCATGCGGGCGCGACAGCCAAAAGGTAGCTAATAATATTTAAATTTAATTCTCAACAACCTCTATATAGATCAATTTTAATCGAGTCTTTTTATCACTTGATATCGAGGAATCAGTATTATAGATACCAATAAAACGTATGTTCAGATATACTTTCAAGAAATGACACAAGTAAAAGTTCATCATGTGGTTTAATATGTTTATAAGAATACGTTGTATAGATAAATATCAGTCAGTTTTATCAGCCGGAACTCTGGCACCAATAATGCATTTATTCATATGCCAAATTGTCCATCCTTTATAACAGACTAATTCTTGTATGCATAGTTGTACGAAGAGCACAGATAACATGCACTACCTATTATGTGATGCGTGATTGAGTTTTACGGCTCCACCCAAACCGATCGGATGATACGGGCGCCAGAACAGAAGGCCTGGGACCGGGGTTTCCCCCTACTCTTATCGATAAATCTCAAGGATTCTTTATCCTGCATACCACCATAGACAGTAGTACACAGCGCCCGGCCTTGTTACGCAGTTGGGCAGCACTGCAGAGTCACAATCATAACACCCGTGGCCTGATCGAGTCTCGAACCCGGGACCTCAACCCCCACGGATGGCAGTCAGTTGGTTTAACCCACTCAGCTATTCAGTGCCCCTACCTATTCTCTGACGAGTGAGTGAGTGATTGGGGTTTTACGGCTCCACCCAAACCAATCGGATGATACGGGCGCCAGTATTCTGTGACGAAGAGCGTGTTTATGTTTCACGCTCTTGTGTGATGCAATGTGCATGTATATATGCCCCAATTAATGTACTGGAAATTCCTGTGTAAAATTGCAAATGTATTCAGGCACGTAGAAGTGTTTTTGAATCATTAGTTCAAACAAAACAAAAAACAAAACTCACGGAATAATCATTATTTCATAAGGACATTTTTTTTTTCGATTGTCAAATGAGCCCTCATAATTCTATTTGATAATGATTCAAAGTATTCTTTAATAATGTTTTCCAGGATTTATGGATTGGCTGCGCAAGGAAATAAATTTTGGATAGCAAACGGTTTAAAAATCAGGAGAGTGGTCTTGCGCTTTGTGTAGTATACAATTAACAGTATAAACCCAAATATGGATTAATTAATTGTTAAACCAATTATACTTAAGTATATCGTCGTGTTTCTTTTGCACCTAAGTATATGTACAATACAGCATAAATTGTATTTATAACATAATTTACGTATATATACCAAAAGTTCCATAAAATATCGAATTATAAATGGATAATGAAGTCTCAGGAAGGGTATTATAACTCGAATCGTCCGTTCCGCATAAAATTACAGATCATAAACATATCAAAGAAGATATTTGCCCACTGTTATGGGCGTTTTCTTCTTGACCTAATTTCACAATTTTATCATGTTGCATTGTATCCTCGTGTATATGCCCCTTCTATGTCCGTGTCTATGTGCACATATGCACATATATGTATACATGTATACATGTATACATATGCCCCTGAAATAACTGGGTTCATTCTCTTCGCCCACACATTGAATGTTCCATAGAATATACGAAACGAACGAACAATTTGAGCCACAAAAACGTCATTCAGATTTAACAATACAAGATCTGGTAATCTGGTAATCTTAAGACTGAACAGCATATCTATGGTCGTTGGTCACTATGATCACAAGGCGGACGCTGAGTGAAATTACCAGCAAGATTGAGTAAGATTGTGCGCTGTGTTGCAACAATAACGATAATTAAAGTCCACTTACCAATGAAATATGCTCCCCGGAATTTTGGTAACACACATTGGAAGCTAATTTGTCCGATTCCTTCCTCAATTGAGTGTTCGAACCACTATTTGTTTGGGACAGAGCTTTATATTCTCTATTATTTTTATTCATGTTTCTTCTTCTTTCGTGTGCTGGTAACAATCAAGGGTCTTCCAGCCACAAGAGCAGATGATCGATTTTGGAATAAATGTTTAATCAGCAGGTTGTTCCGAGTTATGCAATTAGCTTCAACGACGAAGGATTGGGTGCGAAAAGCATCGTGCAATGTTATCTTCTGCATCTACTGATGAATATATACACGCAGAGAACTGATCATCATCATCATCAGAGTTGATCATAATAAAAGTGCTTAAGTACCTGATTGACATTTGCCTCGTGTGGACTAAAACCCGCATAACAGGTATGCTGGTGTTTCGTTGGGCTTAGAATGATCCCATAGCCTCGTCAGACTCGTTTGGAAGTATTTCAACGAATTGAGGTCTTTTTAAAGACTGCTCTGAATTGAATAATTTTCGTTAGTTTACATAGGTTAATTATCGCAGCAATATTCCCTTCACGATTGCTAGTAGTCAAGGCAACGGATTCAAAAAATTGCATTCGAATATGCGCGCCGCTTTTAACGGGGTTAAACTGAGCTAAGAAGAAGTTAATTTCGTGCGGACATGTCGATCCAATTATGCATATTATATACATTGTATTTCTCTATCAACAACCATTTCTTGCATAAATATCTGGGCGATTTCTGCTTAGTGTTCGCTTATTTTTGGAGGGCTCATTTTCCTCTCATACATATATAACAGTGAGATATACCATGACAGGCATGGATACAGAGATTAGTTTGTATAGACACACACGAAATCTGTGTGTATATACAAGCTAATCTTCATATCTATGATGGAAGGTGCCCTCATTGTAATCTGTCATATTAAATGAGTCAACTGCATACTGAGATCAGTGTCGAATAATCAAACAACAGAGCTCTGATAATAATCAAAATTTACTTTCAATCGATGAGTACAATGGCCCAGTACTCAAAAAGTCAGACTTCGAAGTTCTGTTGAGTTGTTGAAATTAATCTGCAAACAGAAAAGAGGAATAAATTGATGCATTGGAATTAACCACCATGCCCCCGATATCTGATCCTGTGAAATTCACGTTTGAAATTTTGTTCCTGTTTGACGGAAAATAATCCTTTAAAACCAGTTTGTTTTTGTTGAAATTTGGACATCATCTGTGCAAATGTAACACCTTCGGTGTCTTATAAAATGAAATGCACACAAAATAAAATGTGTTTTTATAACTCAGGTGCGCGTTTCTTTTGCCTATAAGTATAGCAGTGCGAACGCAAGTCAGGTAACTACTAGTATCGCATGACTTAATTGTGTGTTCGCCATTTCCAGCCATCGCTTGTTAGCAATATAACGACGCTCGTTTCAGTGAATGACACAATAAACCACACATTACATTTCCCTCGATTATGAGGTCGACTCATAGAATTACGTCCGCGTGTCATCGGAATTAACAGGTGAACATATAATTGCTCAGGTGAAAACAACAACCCAATTATAAAACTAGTAATTGTATAACTAGTTCCGCGAGATGAACCCGAGAATCATCACGAATCGTCAGTTACATAATGGATTAATCACACCATTGGATGAAACCTACACAACTTCGTCACAAGCGCATTGACTTTTGCAACTCTCTGCTAAATGGAATCAAGAAAGATAACCAACAAAAACTTCAGCGTTTACAATTTTAATTACTTTGTTCACTTTTTATATTTATTCAGTGTTCATTTTCTTTTACTCAGCGCTACTGAGCATTTTTTTGGATTTTAGCGCAATAGAAATAAATTATTCTTATTCTTTGACCCAAACGTGGCCAGCGCTCGGATTCTAGAAGACTGAGGGTTATTGATTGACGTTTGTCATCTGCCTGTAACTCAGGATCTAGCAGCTGGGGTACTATATAGCGAGTAGCCAAGACAACGAATACAAAGCATTTCTACCTGCATATTTAATGTAAAGCTTTGATCGGAGGTTGTTCACCAAGCACTCGCCTGTTGCTTAGAATAAATTATCAGCAACCTGTTGCCAATTCGTTAGCTTCCATTTATTCTACTTCTGGGTGACCAATTATATAATATAATATAGTATAATATAATATAATATAATATAATATAATATAATATAATATAATATCATAACATAACATAACATAACATAACATAACATAACATAACATAACATAACATAACATAACATAACATAACATAACATAACATAACATAACATAACATAACATAATATAATATAATATAATATAATATAATATAATATAATATAATATAATATAATATAATATAATATAATATAATATAATATAATATAATATAATATAATATAATATAATATAATATAATATAATATAATATAATATAATATAATATAATATAATATAATATAATATAATATAATATAATATAATATAATATAATATAATATAATATAATATAATATAATATAATATAATATAATATAATATAATATAATATAATATAATATAATATAATATAATATAATATAATATAATATAATATAATATAATATAATATAATATAATTTCAGGTCATCGGGAGAGGATAGTGAGTGAGTGATGGGGTTTTACGGCTCCACCCAATCCGATCGGGGGAGAGGAGAGATAACCATTTAGGCGCATTGTTTTTAAGGTGGAATTTCACCCACGAGAGTGCGGCTCCAGATAGTCCAATTTGCTCTTGTAAGAGGTTCAGTAGTCGACAGTGGTCAAGCGGGTCAAATGCTGCACTCAGGTCTAGGACTCTAAGTTCACTGGTTCTCTAGTCATATATATAATGACACAAACACACACCGATGACAAGTGGTATCTCATTGGCTGCTATTTATAATAACATTTAGTCGACTGGTCGTATTCAGCAAATACTGTGAATTCATTTTCACTCGCCTCGTCTTGTGAGGCATCTGGAGAATTCCGAGTTACGTCATGTGAAATCGAGTGAAATGGATGCACCAAAATAGGGGTGATTTTTCATCGGTGTGTGCTGGTGCCTCTTTTCAGTAGCGCCAGAGACCACTGGAATATATGCTTCCTTTTAATGTCCGTTCAGCAAACTCACTAGAGTCCTTTAAAAAATGGACAAATTTTATGTGTCATTTTAATCTTCTTCTTTTTTCTTGTGTTTTCTCATTAAATATTTTTATGTAATATTATTGATTGTTATAGCCATGACTTAAACACAGCTATTGCTCATGCCATCTGCCAAATCAAAACTTAAAAACTCTCATGTCTGTTATGATCTACTAAGTACAATGGAGGCAGTTTCTGTGTTGACACATTATCTTGCATGCCGATTGCTTATCACCATGTAAGTTATGGTAATCATAACAACAGAATATAGACAGGTGTCACAAGTTAGACAGATCCTTCGATAATAACTAGAGTATAGATCTATCAACTTCAGTCCACACTGGTTGTTCCGCGTCTTCCAATTCCAGCACTCACGATCGAGTATTTAATATTCTAATCACTAGAATGGACGTCAAATCGTTCAAAAGCGGTTACGTTATGATTTGTAGAGGCGACGGCAATCCCAAGTGCTTCATAACGCACACATGAAGTCACTTCTCTTAAGTAGTTTGTTTTACCGGTCCGCTAGCAAAGCGGATATAAGCAGATGATATAATGCACTATGATTAGAGGCAAAAGAAACGACTGAGGTATAAAGAACATTAATTTTGTATGCACAGTATTACAGTCCATGCAAGTAATTATTACAAAACAAAGTCAATTGAAATATACACGCCAATTCTGGGGACATCTACTGAAAGTACCATATCAGCCAGGAATAGGCTATTCACGGAGAGTTATACATGTAGCGGGTGTTCTTATTGGTTCATTCATAGAGCTAAATTTTGATTTAGTTCAATATTTTCGGATACTCGGAGAACCTGCTATCATCCCACGTTATATTCGTATATGAGGGACTGCGACGCAATTACTGTTCCGAAGCGAACTCGCGTTTCATAAAGCGATGGTTTTATTCTCTCATAAAAAGAGTGTGTGCGTTAAAAGTCGTACTGCCCTATAATTTAACTAAAAATTTAGCGAAATGCACGAATCCATGAATTGATTCGGGTCACGGATATAAACAGTGCAACTTATAGGGATGCAAAGGTAATGAGTCTTGTGATTTGATGCGAATAATCGGATAACGGATAGGCTTAATATTTGGATAAAGGACGAAAAAGTAGGATTCTTTAGTCTTTCATCTGTTGTGTGTTCGCCCTTTAAGACCTCTCGTCGTACTAATGATGTCCGTTCCAATGATGACACGATAGGCGACATAACTATAGCCATTGTCTGATCAATTGGATCAATGACGCTCTCGTCTAATTAGGATGATCAGAGATCCGCAGGTGAACAGATGCGCAGGTGAAAACAACCATAGCACTCATTGTTAAATTGTATTGTGTAGCCAACCGACATAGAATGGAAATGAATGAGCTTGCTCTTGTCTTTAATGAAGACCTGATGCATTAATTATAAACACTGAAAAGTCTTATAATATATAAGTAATATGTAATATATGAAGCAATAATTTATATCGAGACTACGTATATCAATGTAACAAAAACAAGTCACAAATATGTTCATGCAAATTTTCGGTTATCGCTATTTTAATTTGTAAGAGTTGGGGGTCGCATTTTATTGATTTATAAGAGCACAGTCTGTGAAAAAGTTCCAGAGGTTTATGAACCTTCTGCATTTGTATACAATACATGTACATGTATATAAGTCAAAATTCGTATCCAAGGAAGTATAGAGGGAAGCGATGGTTTTGTTCCTCCTATGCAAGAGCAACAACGCATAAACAGGCGCTAAAATTCCCAAGATGCTCAGCGGCTAAGGACGAATGTTTTGATTAGCACAATGGAAGCTAGCAAAGAAGTACAAGAAGAAGAAGAAGAGCCACGTTGGTGCACTGTATTAATTTGAGGATTTCCTCTTTGGGTCTTTCGGAATCTCCCTTTTCTCATTGAGCACATTGCATCAGAAATATTGCTGATGAAACAGGAAGTCATTAGCAATGGCCAATGCGTACAATATGATATCAGAGAGCATATAGCTCCCATATTCTTGCAGATATACGCCCATATGAATAACTCGATTACAGCATACAAACATGGCTTAGACATGAATAGTTTCGGGTCAAATTCTTTGTTGTAGTCATTGATTATTCTGTGTCATGTTGGCACCAAGCCGCCCGTTTCACCCGCTGCAGAAGCTGAGGTTTATTGATCAACTGCGGAGAAAGGCTTTGAGGGTGTTTCGCGTGGAGGGAGCATTCGTTCTCAAAACAGGGAGCGTGTATTGCTTGCAACGACTGCGCTTAGGAAGAAGGTGAGTAGAACACGAGTACCAAGACTAGTGTAGGGTGCCAGGAGGGTTAATTGCGTATGTCAATCTACAATAATCATCTAGTGTTTGCGTCATCATTGGTATGTATCCAGAGTATTAGTATCACTGATCAGGCGAGGAAGCACTGTATGTATCGTTCGAATAAGTATAGCTTGCAGTCTAGCTATTACGTAACCCATTGTTCTACTTTATATAGGCATGACCTACTGTGCATAACGGTGGCCCAAATGCCTGAATTTCACACTGTTATGTATATATCACCACTTATAATAGACAGATCAAAGAGATCACACTCCAAGGGACTTCTCTTGATCTTTACATACTGCTGAGTGGTGATATAATCACTTTTATAATTCGGGTATATACGAATTGGCTAATAATATCTATGTCTGTGTGTGTGCATGATGGACAAGCTAACTGATTTATATATAATAATTATGAATTCTGATCGAAAGTATACCTTTTCACAACTTCGTGCTAATCAGGGATAATTAGCGATATTATATTAAATTAGTTTTGATACATGATGCATTCAGTATCTACCCTATGACATTTATGCTGTCATCAACATTGTAGGGAAGGCCAAGTTGATCAAACACGTATCGAAGTTCATAATGAAAAATACCGTAATGAGTCAGGTTGTTTTATATTCTTCTTCTCTTGGTAAAACTTGAGAATTCTCGCTCTTGTTTCTACCTTGTGAATCAAATTTAAATCAAATTGTTTTGACTACAAGAATGTGAAATCCATATTATCGACCTTTGCTCGTTACACTACCCCAATAACAAAACGTTTTCCTATTATGCGGAATAATGAAATTACAGGAAAGGCATCCAACACCACTCAACCCGTCATGCCTGCGTTGCCTATCCAGACCAACATATACTCGGAATCGATTGACAGCAACAACCTTTGATGTGCTCCGGAATTTCCTTGCGTGTAGAGTGTTTGTAATCGAACAATTATCGTGTGTCAGATCGTGATTTTCGTCTCATTGATATGCTTCATTTGTGCCGAAAAGACAGAAATCACAATCCAATCAGACAATAGCATATGCAGGACATACCACAGAACATGGGGACATACTGCCCCCATCACCGTGGCAGTTGTGTTACAAGTTATATTTCCAAATATACTATATTTGATTCATTTTAACCTCGTTCCAATAATTACAGTGCAAATACTTATATTGGAAGATATATTCTTGAAAATATAAATGTCTGAGAATTATTGTAACATTGATTTTCTTCTTTTCTTTGCAGATATTGCCATCGACACCATGGGGAATGAATCCGCGAAAACCTTGTCTCCAAATGAACTGAGTGACCTGAAGGAACAGACGACTTTTTCACGAACAGAAATCCGCGACCTTTACAAAAAGTTCACCAAGGACTGCCCAAATGGACAAATGACCGTTGAAGAGTTCAAAGCGATGTACGAGACCCTTTTCCCTGAAGGAGACAGCGGTCAGTTTGCTGACCATGTATTCAAGGCCTACGATAAAGACGGCAATGGCGTCATTGATTTCCAGGTAAATACAAACTCAGGGGTTTTCCATTGGATCGATTTATCTACATAATGAAACCAACACGACTTATAAACATTGCACTATTTACGCAAGCGGCAAGGCACGTGGCCCTTGGCGGAAGCAGACTGTGATCATTACATTATGCATATGGCTGACGCATCATAACGACAGAGGTTTATGGAGATGTTTTAGGGAATGACGACAATGAGGCAACAAGAAATGCATTAGTTTGTGCCAGATCTTTTCAAAAATATAATGAATTATGTCTTGCCATCAGTATCTAGCTGTTCATTAACGTTAAGAGCTTGAATAAATCATATCTGGCGAATAAAGTAAGAAAATTTCAGATAAAATGAAAAATTTTAGATAAAAAGAATTGCAAGTCATAAATTAAACATTACTGGAAGTTGCCAAAGTATTGATAATTATACAACGTTCCTGTACAAAATACTTCAGGTTGTTGCATATCTAAATTAAAATATATGAATATGTATAACACGAAAGAGAAAATGCTGTCCAGACATCAAATATTGCATTATTATGCTATCCGTATAATTATTATGTAGATGTATATAATTAGGATAAACATCACAACCTCCATTTGCCTTACAAGAAGACTTATAAGTAAGTCAATGATCGACACACTGCCACCGGTATAGTAAAAGAAAATACCTGAGATGTCGAGCATCATATCTCTGATTACCATTGCATCAGATGCTGGTCAAATGTATCTGAACATTAAACTGCCCACGGGTTGGCTTAAAATACGGTTATAGCATTACTTATAAAACAGTGGAAGGTGCGGACTCCTGGAGCTCCCACCTACGTGGGCTACGTGATACTAATTGGCAAATTGCCATAATTTCCTTCGGTACCTAGATACCAGACAATCGATGTACATGTAATTGCGTATCCTGGCCGGTCCGGATGCTGTCAATCCAGGCACAAGTATTACATTAGGATGACAGGTGTGCTACTGCGAAATCCAAATCTTGTACCACGCTACTATTTATATATAAATGTATTATCTCAAAATAATTGTTCTCTACGATATGTGAGGCGAGTGGGGTTCTCGTTATTCGGAGAAAAACAACAATATTGATGCTGCATGTCTTGTGAAAACATGATGTTGCTCTATGTAACATCATCTTACAGGTAATTATAGTGCATACTGTGTTTAACTCGCGTATAAGTATATTATGTAAGTGTCTGTTCACATTTTTTTCTTCCCCGTCAATGCACGTATGCAAATAGGAATGAGTAGGCCTAATTTGTAGAATCGTCGACGTGGAAAAGATAAGCATAATCATGCGATATGCGGCGCGATGGATCAAAGCCTTTTCATGCCATCGCGGTATTTGCAGCAATTTTGTTTTCCGTCAAGACACGAGATGACCTATGACCTGTGACCTATGACCTATGAGACCTTTGAGGAAGCGGATGTCATTAAGATGGTACGAGGGCACTGCTCTGTTGATTCCAGCATTGATCGAAATGCAATATGAATCAATTAGGGTTAATAATGATGATATTGATATATGAAAGCAATTATACTGGTCATGAGTAACTCATTATGCCTGAAGAGGGCCTGTAAATCATTACACCTGTAAATCACCAGAATGCGTATATACTTAACGTAAAGGGGACGTATCTCCGCCAGAAAGTTGAAGGTTGTCAGTGCAGCAAGAGATCAAATAACCACCGGTTTCTGTGCCTGTTTTTAGTTAAATCCACTTTGATTCCCTTGGGGTTTGTATATTAATGGTGCCTCGATCTCATAATTCTGAAGAGCTCCTAGAGTCCTACTCAGCATCATGGAGAAGGATGGTCACAAGAGTTGCACTGAAGTGACCTAAAATGAAGAGATCCCATCTCCCGTTCACAATGCATTGCATGAATCTCAATGCGGAAAACCTGCCCTGGGTGCTTAACTCACTTAATTACCCCATGCAACGCGTTTATGTCGAGCACAAGGTCGCATCCAGGTCAGCAATGACGACACAAAAACAACAAGATCGCGATACATGTACAAAAATAACCTCCCTACGTACAATTTGCAATATTCATGATCTTGAATGTTTCATTGGTGATATCATTAGCGCATATTTCAACAGGAGTTCATCCTCACAGTGAGCATTGCATCCAAGGGTTCGATTGACGAGAAACTTCGATGGGCTTTCAATATGTATGACTTGGATGGCAATGGGTACATTACGAAGGCTGAAGTACACGAGATGTTCAAGGTAGGCTTTGAGATCGAAATGTGCTGATCTGAGTGGCTGTTTCTATATGTCATGCATAACGCAGTATAAGTACAATAGGAATTAACCGTAGAAGTATGTGTAGGTCTACATAATGTATAACAGCTGCTGTATTTGACGTATTTCAGTCCATTTTCAAAATGCGTGGCGAGGGTTCCTTCGTGAGCATGGACGGTGGATCATTCAGTCCTGAGGCAGCAGTGGAGGAGTTGTTCGACCACCTGGATAAAAACAGGGATGAAAAACTCTCAGACATCGAATTTGTCCTCGGAGCCAAACAGTCGCCATCGGTGCTGGGACTTCTGCAGCCAGATCTGTAACCGGATTTCTTTCTCCGCTGTTCTCTTTTTGCTCCTTTGTGATCCTTTTTAGTATTCAACTGCCACTAGGTATCCTCTATAATTGTGTAGGAAATATCCATGCGTGATTTCTTAGTATTATCTGAGGGTTAAAGGTAAAAAAGTTAAAAGGATAAAAGTTGAATGTACCATAGAATAATGGTCAACTTTTGACAATGTGCAGATCGAGGCTTGAACTGAAGAGTGGTCGTGACCCCATAGTGTGTTGTCTGTACCAGAATTCTCAGAGGATTTCCCTACCATGAATGGGTCCAATGAATGTTGTACTGTCCCTTGATATTATTGTGCGTTACATGTATTTGAATTCGAATTGAAATAAAAAACATCTTCTACCAGCTACGTTGAACCAATATTTGATCCAACACACACAAAATAAAACACATTTTTTTGTAACATCAACTTATAATCAATCAACAATTAAATCGTCAGCAAGAATTCTCGCCACGTCAGCAGATCTCGATTAGAAATGGAAAAACTTCCAAAGAACGAACAAAATGCGACCTCATGCAGATCCTGTATAGTTATAATATCACAGTGGAAACAGGGAATCAATTCTTCTTTCCAATGCGGCGCAGATTTCCATTCTTCAGGCGTTCGATAAGAGCAGCATTGTCCATGGGTTGCGCGCTGGCCAACTCATCTTTACTCTGCGCTTTGAACGCCCAGCAAAGGTACGTCTCCATATCGGTGTGGTCTATCTCTGGATCCGTTGTGGTGATGGCAATCTTCAGATCATCAACGGACACAGTTCTGTTTGTTATGAGAATGTCAATCGTTATGTAAGGAGAGTCACCAAAGTAGATACTCACGCTCCGTTGCCAATTTCGATCTTGATTTCATCGATGTATCTCAAGCGATGTTGCTTCACTTCTCGCTTTAATTCATCCAGGAATGGTCCAGTCCTGCCCTCGTCATCCTGGAAGACTCAACAGTACTTCACTGAGTACTCATGAAAAAGCGCCATACCTCCATGAAGAGATTCTTGAACTGTAAGTTAGGAGATTCCTTTGCTTCGAGTTCCATCTCAGCAGCTTTGACGAGAGAATTCATGGTGTCTTCATCAATGACCTTGAGCATGTATCCCTCGAGGAACTCTCCCAATGCAGCTCTGAAGTTGTCCTTTGTCAGTTCTCCCAGATTTCCGTTGTCCTCGTCCATTTTTACGAGATGATTCAGCAGTTTTGCGATCAACTGAAGCTGACCGTGGTACAGCTCTTCGTCACCCTATAAGTCACATTCAGAATTGGATACAAAATGTTATGAAGGTCACAAGGCGTCTTATACCTTCTCACTCAGAACATTCCAGAAGAGCCCGATGTTCTCATCATGAGCGTAACGTTGGCAAGCATCCTGGAGATTGTAGGCCCATTCCACTGACATTTGCTGAAGAGGGAATTTCTGCTGAAGATATTCAGCTAAATAATCAGCTAAGTTCTCTCTCTTCCCATCTGTCCTCTGTTGGAAAGAAAACATTAAGAAGCAACTGTATCATTCCATTAATTATACCTCAGCATCTTTGGTTGATTTCTCCCGCCAGATGTCTTTGATGAGGAGAGCAGTGTCCCTTTTCCCTAGTCGGCGATTCCGCACTTGCCCCTCGTGTCGCAGATACTTGGGAACTTCATCTCCAAGGCCCTGTTGGTCGGAATAATGAATATTCATGAAGACAGCAAGTTACACGCATACCAGGCCATCAAATGCTTCAGCATTGGAGTCAGATCCCGTGGCACCCTGGATCTCAAGGAGCAGTGACTCAACCAGTTGGTCACTTGTCTTGTTCTCAGAAATCTCCTTCCAGCGAACAATACCGCCCGTTACATAATCAGCACAACGGTTCCAATCAGGACTGGTGGAGATGAGACAAGATTAGATATAATAAGTTGGAATGCATTTCAGTCTACCGTGGAGTAGCACTTCTCCGCAATGTCTTGCATTCTGTGAAGTACTCATCTCTCTGTGCAACAACTTGTTTGTGGGTGTCCAACAAGGCCCTAAGATTGAAAAAGGAAATATAATAATTTAAAATTTAGTTCATTATTAGTGCATATCTCACCCATGTTCCATCTTTAAGTTAGTGTAATCTCCTTTCATTTGTTCTAACTGTATCTCAAGGACCTTGTGGACAAACCCGAAAATACGTTATAAAAACCGTCTTTCATAGGGGAATTATCTGAATCAAACCTTGTACTCTTTTTGGAGGCTTTCAAAATCCCGCCTCGGAATGACATCCCCGTAATTGGCAATCATTTCGCTGAGACGCTTAGAAACCCTTGATTCATCCTCTCTTGCTTGTCTGTAAGGCCAAGAGATGAGAGTTCAGAGGTCAGTCCTCATGAATATTCACATACTTGAGAGCAATCCTCAACATGACTGGGTCATCCTTCTCCTCTTCGTTTTCTTTGCTGTTTTTCTTGGATCGCAGGACATCTTCTTGTTGGTATCGCAAATCGTTTATGTCCGCCACAAGGAGTTTGCGAGCATCGCACTCATCTCGGTAACGAAGGTACTCAGCTGCAAGTTCCTCTTGAAGTTTCTCAACTTGTGCCTCTAGATCAAGTTTTTCTTGGCATAATTCATCGATTCGTCCAAATAAGCCTCGGTTTTGTTCTTTCAGATCTTTCATTTCTGTTTTGAAATTTTAGAAATTAGTCAAAATTTGATTAAACTAATTGAACATTCAACCATAAAAATATAAACATAATATGTACATAAATAATTATCAATGAGAATTGTGAAATAACTCAAACATGCATATAAATGATATATCTTATGTTAGTGAAATAGTGACAGGTTTTGTCATACTATATATCAACACGTGATTTACCCACATCCTTCAGGAGAGAGCCCAGAATCCACAGAGCAATATAAATTAGTTTTAAAAAGCATAACAGGATAAATTCCAAACCTTGTTTTTCTTGGTCTCGTATAGCCATGATCTTCTGATCGCACTGCTCAGACACAGTTACCAGCATTTGCTAGAAATAAAAAAGAAATTCAACTTTAAAACACTTGAGAAGAATAAAGTACGCACTTTTAACGGTTCCAAATTTCTGATATGCTCACGCTGAGCGGCCAACATCATCTCATATTCATTCTTAATCGCAGCAAGTAGTGGTTTATACGTCTTGAAGTCCTCGATCAAATACTCAAATACTTCGCGGTAAGCCTGCAGTCTCACTTCTCCTGGTTCCACATCACTGACCCCAAGCGCCTTCAATTCTTTTTGGAGGAATCCTTCCAATTGATGAAGAAACTGGGGCTTCGGAACCATGGACGGTTTCCCGGGGGCCTCGTCGCTCGTGACCATCAACCGGTTCCTCTTTGTCAGGACAACAGATGCTCCATTGGCAGCTTGACCTGAGGCATGGGCAGGCCATGTTTCGAGACAGCCAGCTTTCGTATCTTGGTATGGCTGAAGATTTGATTTCGGATGTTTTGGAAAATTAGGTGTTTTTTAAAAGAGTTTTACCTTGAGGGAATTTGGAGGAGGGAGGCTGTATTTCATTTGCTCTTTGTTGGTCAGGGTGTACTTGGGTCCAGTGAGGCCATGGTATTGGTCATCTATCCGTCCAGGAGACATTGCTTGTGCCCTGGAACTTAACAAAGACAGATATTTAATTATTTAATAATAGACAGATAGCAAATAATTATATGGAGTGATCATGTAGTGCCTGTAGGCCTATCGGCACAAATGTGAGGGAGGCGTGCATATTAATATATAATTATATGATGGAAGTCCATGAATGATGAAATGAAAGGAATTAATTAACTTCAAAAGCAGTTTCAGTTTGCAAATTGTGACCGGGCCTCCCCCATAAAAGCATGGCAGAATAGTGTATTATATAGCTGACATACTACAGCGAGATTCACGGGTCCGCCCCCCCCCCCGATTTATCTGTGCTATGTATTATATAACATATTTATTATAATTTATAGAGTACTGACTACTCACTATACTATACTGAGTAGTGAGTTACTGACAGGTAGTAGGCTACGCTACGGCTGGAGGAGCTAGATTTGGGGTTGTTAGGAAAATGATAAGAGATGAGACCATACAGTACCTCCCTATCGGAGGGAGTCGGGCTATGGGTATTTTTTCCAACTCCATAGCACAATGACAACGACTGCAGTTGCGCTCTCAGTTAAAATAAAGCATCGCTTCTCTCGGCTGGGTCGATGGCGTCGTTGTTGCTATAGTAATCGTAAAAATTAGTTTCGAACTAAAATATTTCCACTAAAAATCAATTTAAATTCGTCAATTTTACCAAAAATATATTTAAAATCCATCAGGTATATTACCTGTTGAAAAAAGTAGCAATTTATATCTAAAACACAAATACGAATCTAATTATAAGGCATGACAAATAAACATTGCTTCCATATACAATCGGAAATCATAACGTTCTTCAGTATGACTTTAAAAGCCGTTATGATTACCTCTTCAAATTGAAACATGAAATGAAAACGAAAAATGAATAAAAATGAACGAACAAATAAAAACTCACCGGGTTTGGACTTCGCAGCCTAAAAACTCATGCCTTCACAATATAATGCATTATACAGTGTCGAAATGTGCTACCAGGATAGACAAAATTAGTGCACACAGCACGTGGTCATACAACCAGGAAAAACAACCACGTACACCGCCCAGCCGTCCGCATACCTTTGGGGAAGAAACAGAAGAAATTGAAGGAGGGAGTTTAATGAGTTACAATTTTTCATAGTGTCCATATGTAGGTCGTATTGGAGTTCTATTTCGTTTCGTTGAGAAAGGGTTTATTTAATTGCGACTCACTCAACATGATTCGACTATTGAAACAAACAGAACATCGACTTTTTTTGGGGGGGCAATGGGTTTGTGGAGCCTGGGATGATGATCAGATGGTTCGGCAGCAACATGGACCCGGAAGGAGAACATGGAGGTTGTGTTGGCATTTTGGTGGAGAGAGTTTGAAGTGAGTGTGCTTGGCAAAGGAGATGACGTCTTTGTGCTCTCTGTCTGGTGTCGTGATGGGTCGAAGTTGGTGGTTGGAGGAGTATACCAGCGTGCAAGAGCTCGGACCTCATCGGAATTGGAACTGGATCGAGTCCTGCAGGAATTGAAGTGTGAAAAGGTGGGAGAGTATGTCAAAGGACTTGGTGAGAGAGGGAGACAGGCGTTGAGGGAGGAATTTAAAGAGGACCGCTGTTCATTTTGGAACCTTTTTAGATCGGTTCTGTGGGCTTTATTGAGTGACGAGAGACCGTTATGGGAAAATTTGGTCAACTGTGAATGATATTCAAGACAAATTTAAATACGAATTTCCTGCTCAGGCAGAATAGCTTGAAACGAGATGAGTGCGAGATTTCTTTTATGAGAACTTACTTTTCTTTCTGAATTTCGCGATTCATAAGTAATTGAAGTAATAAATAAATAAAAATAAATAGAACTGCTGAAAGATCTTCTCACTCGACGGCTCCCATTGTTAACAATAGGAGAATTACTTTCATGCCGTCACGATGGTATGAAATCGAGCGCGAGAAGAAAGCGAGATGTTAAGCCTCTCAAATTCGATGTATCTAGGAATTAACCCACAGCAAGCGTATTGTCTGAAAATATGTCAGTCAAAAGGCGTATTTGTCTTTTGGGATGTATCCTCTATCATCCATTACTAATTAAAAACAACCAGAGGTCCTCTTTAACATGATCTTGATAGGTGGTGTGGTTTCAGAGAAGTGTAGGGGAAGTACAGTGGCGTTGTTTTAATAATAATAATAATTATCATTGCAAAATCGCTTTTGCGTCACACCAAATGAACATAAATAAGAAATGTTGAGCGAGGGTGGTGACCGGCGAGTACTACTGAGTAGTTCTTAACTACAGACCAGTTGCCATCATCGACATTATGCACAAGACACTTATACAAGTGTTGAGAGAGTTAGAGTGGAGAGGTGGGCCGAAAGCCATATGGGCTGTTTGTGGAGTGACAGAGCGCCATGAACAGGTTTTTTTTTTTTTTTTTTTTTTTTTTTTTCTTTTAAACCTGTTCATCATTGAAAGGTTCTTTCAGTTGGCCAGATGCAGATGATGTGCTTTCTTGACCTGCCAGAAGCATTTGACAAGTGTGAAAGAAGCTGATCAGAGTATTGCGTATGGCCTGAGCGAGAAGATTGTGAGTGTCCTTCAGGACATCTACATTGAGAGTGAGGTGGCGTTTGTGGTAGGAGGTGTGAGGTCGTTTGCAAGCCCTTCTTTATTAGATGGTTTAGTTCTGTGTGTCGAGGGAAACGGCCCTATTGAGGGGACACGAAAATATGTGGATGCCCAAGGAGTCCATTCTCTCTCCACAACGGCATGACGAGGATTCTCATACTTTGCACCCGGGTTGAATTGAAGCAGTTGTTCTAAGTGCATCCATAGAAAGAAGGATGCCGAGGTTTGTGTGCGAAATGACGTGCATCCAGTCTCCACTGTGGTGTGCTTGTGAGGCAATTAATCTGGCCTTTACTTGTTGATCAGATTGGCTGACGAGCTTTGTAAAGTTCTTCTGAGACTGAATGATGTCCCATTCTTGTTGAGTTCCTCTTGGCCCTTCGTTTGGTCATTCTTCATTTGAGGATTTCCATGTTAATTCAGCTTCTAGCAGATCCCTTGATTCATGAGTGTAGGATCTTGCAATTTGCATATTCCAAGACCTCCGAGTCGGATGGGTAATGGCACTTGTTGCGAGGATGTGGTATTCATTGGGATGTTACATACACTTTAGTATATAGGATACTATACGTTATGAATGTGGATTGCTCGACCCTTATGATGCTCTCTTCAGAAACGGGAACGATTATTCATACAGTCACAGGGAGTTTCTCACAGAGTCACGCTATTACGAATCCTATCTCTCATTGGTTGAATTCTATTGCAGCAACAGCTAAAAACCAATCAGCGGCGTGGTTACATCTCAGTATTGTTATGGTATCGCTATCATCCGGGTATTTTCAGTTCAGTAAAAATGGCAGGGATCGCAGCTTCGAGTTCGGATGGAGGAGAGACAACAAATCCAATTGCTCCCTCGGATCGGCTCAAAACTCTTTATCCCGCCGTAAATGAGGAGGAAACTCCTTTACCTCGCTCATGGAGTCCCAAAGACAAATACAACTTCATCGGATTGTCTCAAAACAACCTCAGAGTTCACTATAAAGGTAACGAATTATCCGTATTTCGATGATTTACGAAGTTCATATAAATATCCGCTCCCCAAATATCGCGAGTACGCGTGTAATAAAAGATGACGTCACTTTTGTTCGTTGCTTATGGGCCTTATAAATGTGTAATATCTCATACCGAGATATCTCAGGGTGCTCCTTATGTGGGATATTATTACAGATATTTATTTCTAATGAGACGCAATAGTGATTATAGTCAAAACAAAGGATCGTCTCTTACTCTAGTTCAGTAGTTGTTGCAATGTAAATGTTGGACCTGCTGTTGACTAATTTAATTTATTGATATCAGATATGGGTTCCCCATGCCGTTATGGACTCCGATAATGAGGCGTCAGCTGATCGAATGGCGACCTTTTCAGCATTTCAATGATTGGTCATTGGCACCCTATAAATTGAGGCTTTAACCATTGCTAATCTGAAACCTGTTTTGTGAACTCATTTCTTGAACCAAATTGCCAATATTATTAGTGAATTATTTGAAATACATATATGTAGTCAATTACCAAGTCAGTGTATTGATGATAAAGCTGTTTCCTTTTTCTGATGTGTTATGCCATTTTTGAGTCTCTACAGAAATTAGTATAGAATTGTGCTCAGGATAATCAATCTATTTGATTGCCGTACGAAGTTGAGTCTCTTTGAGTGTCTTTCTTCAGTCAATGCTCAGCCTGGGTTATTGAATTTGAGCAAATGGTGAAATGGTGAAATGGTGAAATGATGCAAAAGCCAAAAAGGCCAAAGCTGCATTTCTTATCATTTCAACTATGGCAATAACAAAATATAACTCATAGAAGAAATAGGAAATCTTATGAATGAGAAGAAATAGAATATGAAATGAATGCATAAAAATGAAATTATACATAGAATTTGCAAGTTAAAAACAATCAACATTTCTAGAAATATAATTGAAGACTTCACTGGACAAATATTGAAAGGAGGTCTTCAAAGTACTATAAAATATTTCCATTTATAATAAGTATTGTATACCGTTTGGTATTGCCAATATTTTGGCATTTCCCAGAGGGGACTCAGTTGACGCTTCTTGCCTATGAGTATAATGATGACTAATGAGTTGTCTTTCATTGTACCAATGCACTCACATGCTGACTTCCTTATCATATGTGGGGGGAACATGAAAATTATTGTAAGTTGTATTCAGTGTTGGGACTGTGGGGCCTCGAGAATTAATGATGTAATTTAAGAATCACATTGATGTCATTTGGTACTGTTACCTCACAAGTCCCTGCAATGAATTGAGGTTAAGCACGCAGGGTCATAACACTGTACCCCATAAAGGTAATTTATTGCTCATCAAGTGCATCTTCACATGCAGCTCAAAACTATTTATTAAATAAACAAAATATAATATGGGTTTTTTTTAAACTTTTTTTCCCCCTTTTTCTTAGGTGTTGGGAAGAACCACAAAGACGCGGCCAGCGTGAGGGCCACTCACCCGATCCCCGCGTCCTGTGGTATTTATTACTTTGAGGTCAAGGTTGTCAGCAAAGGTCGCGATGGATACATGGGGATCGGACTCTCCACTCAAGGAGTGAACATGAACCGGCTGCCTGGTACGTCTAACCTCTGCTCAATAATTGTTTTTCGTTATACCACTCTCTGTGGCTGTCAACCAATCAGAATGCTCAGTGCATATAATGAGAGCCCACTATGACCATCCTTCAGTTATTGTCTCCACTCTCTACATTGCCCACTTCATTTGATTGGTGTTTTTTCTACGACCTGCTTGTAACCTAATGGTATATGCTACTATATGCTGATAATATGGTACATGGGCTTTTGTATGGCATCTTATTTTCATTTATTAGTTGTCTGAAATGTAATCCGCAATTTTCGTTAATCCACCTGTTTCCTTGGGAACGGAGGAGGGCGGATTACACACTTCATAATCATCAATGATAAGACTATATTAAGAGCACTGTTTAAATTACTCATGGTTTACTGATTGAACATCAACGTTAGTTGCCAAATAGAGAATAATAGCTGTGAAGAAACCACTGCTCTGCATCATTGAAATTTACATTGCATGCAGAATTATTGAACATTTGTGTTGTTGGGTAAATGTTGTTGTAGGGTAAATGCTTCTCAATTATTGATCATTTTCCCTTGAATCAATAATTCATAGACTCAATAATGTATAGAATCCAATTTTTGCTCTGATGCAATGAACCCTTAACGAATAATCCTATCAAGATTTAATCATCACAGGTTGGGATAAACATTCCTATGGTTACCATGGTGACGATGGTCACTCCTTCTGTTCCTCGGGCACTGGTCAGCCGTACGGCCCCACCTTCACAACCGGCGACATCATTGGCTGCTGCGTGAACCTCATTGACAATACGTGTTTCTACACCAAAAATGGCATCAAACTGGGTCAGTGTGCTGATGTGTCAAAGTTCAAATTACCCTTTTACGAGTCCATCAGTCTCATATCATACCGCTTAATCAAAGCATTTATGTCTCATTTTGTATCCATACAGGTACTGCTTTCAAAGACTTGCCTGTGAGTGCTTGTGAAATTGTGATTATTATGTATTTATATGTAAATTTCTTTATTCTCCAGGCAAATGTTTACCCTACAGTTGGGCTACAGACTCCGGGAGAGGTTGTTGAAGCCAATTTTGGACTTAATCCCTTTGTGTTCGACATCGAAGACTATATGAAGGTAGCAGAAGCAATGCATTTCATTTCTGATTTTACATTGTACGAAATTCCCATGGTTCAATTCACGCAGACAGCCCTCGTCATAATGGTTGTTAACATGGGAACAGTGTACTAAAGCCATGGTTCTGAACAATTACACCAGCATGTATATAAAAACAAGTCGTTGACATCTGTATTGTGTATGCCAGGTTAGGCATCACAAATAATTCAAATATGGGTTGTTATTTTGAAATTTCATAAAGCCATCAATGCCCATTATAACCTTTTTATGTCGATTCTAAATCAAAATACAATTTTTTTAGTGAGGCAGAATAGCTTTGAATGAGAAGAGTGCAAGATTTCTTTTTTAAGAACTGCTGCAAGAGCTACTCACTTGGGATGCATCTTTTATCACTTGTTGCTAATGCAAAATAATCGATGTTCATGTGAATCATTATTCATGCATTCAATTGTATTGCACATGTTTAATGTGTGCAATGCTGAAGGAGAGTACCCTGGGGCAGATTTCTTGTTGGCTGCTTGAACTGAACTTGGTGCCAGATGAATGAATTTGTGAGCATGGCTCTACACATGCCGCTTCACCATGTATAATTAACCGTATGTTGGAGAACTCTTTGATTCGTAGCTGATCTGGTAGTTGATGAGTGTCGTAAAACGGTGTTTGGTGTTGTGTCGTGTAAATTATACAGCGAAGTAAATTAGTTAATCTCTGCCCCTGCATTCCTCCTTTGATTTAGCAGGAATGGAAAATCAAGACGCAGATAACCATTGAGAAATTCCCGGTGGAAGATCGGAAAGGCGAGTGGCAAGGCGCGCTACAAAAGTATGTTCAACTTTGACCTCTGAGTTTTATTTTATATGTAATTTTTATTGAAAGGATCGTGTCGACATATCTGGTGCACCATGGATACTGTGCAACTGCTGAGTCTTTCTCTCGTAGCACGGGACAATCGTTTGAAGAGGAACTGGCTTCCATCAAAAACCGACAGCGTGGGTTAATAAGCTCTTAATTATAAGTCAGTAACTGTCTGGTGTTTTGATGATTTACAGGCATACAGAAATTGGTGCTAGCAGGCAGAATGGGCGAAGCGATAGAAGCCACGCAGAAGTTGTATCCCGGCTTGTTGGAACGCCGTCCGAATCTCCTCTTCATGTTACGCTGCCGGCAGTTCATTGAAATGGTGAACGGCACAGACAGTGAAGTTCGCAGCGGCAGCACTGGAATGAACAGTCCCTGCTCACTGAGCAGCTCCGGAAGTTCTTCGCCTCTCCACATGAAACCCAGTCCGAAGTTGTCAGCAAGCCCTCCTCCACCTCACTCTCACAGCCGCTCCCCCTCCGTGGAAAGTAATAACACTACAAACTCTGCTTTGACCAACGGTGTGTGTGATATCTCTGCTAACGGACTCAAAATTGACGCCATTGAGGTTGAAATGGACACTTCTGAGTCAGTGGTCAGCAATGGAGTTGCATCCAACGGATTCTGCTCAAACGGCACGGAGCCATCTCTGCATGATGCCAATATGGGTAGGTGACCGGCGAGGCTGTTCTGGTCGACTAACGTTGGACTAATTTGAGTGGATATTATGTCAATGATTGATTGTTTTCTTTATTGAGTGTTTCCAATTGATTATTTGTAGATATTGATCCTCCATCTTCTTCATCTGGTGCTGCTAAACGGATCTTGTGTGGTGGAACACAGTCGGCCATTGAGAAGATGCTTGTGTTTGGGCGTCAGCTTCACACGATGAGTGAACAACTCAAGCAGGAATTTGGCACAAATGAAACCAACAAGAAAGCGCTAAGGGTGCGTTTACAACAGCCACTCTGAATTTACATTTCAGTTAAGCCTCGATGATTATGAAAATGATGTAACACGGTATTTCAGCAGTCAAGAATTGATTGCCGAGTGGCAAAATTTTAGTCAGACTGTTGTTGCTGTACCTGTAATTAAAGTTTCATTTTATCAAGTTTCTCAAATATTAAATTAGGATCAATAATTATATTGATAGAAATCGCTGTTCATGCTCATATCATGTAATCTCTGTTTCAAACAGGAAGCCTTCAGTCTACTGGCCTACCAGGACCCGTGGTCCTGTCCCATGGGTCACCAATTGGATCCCGTGCAAAGGGAGCCTGTGTGTGCCGCCCTCAACAGTGCCATCCTCGGTCAGTGCTCTTTCTACACCGTAATCATCAACTCTTTCTGTCGTTCTCAGAGTCGCATGGTTTGTCGAAACAACCGCCGTTGGAGTTAGCTATCGCACAAGCAACAGAATGCATGAAGCTCATGTCGCGTGCAGGAATTGGGTCGTGCGCCTTCGCTAGCGTCAGCCAATACTTGCAGTGACCCACTTTTTCATAGAGACTGCAGTCTTTTTCAAACCATGTGATTGATGTTGATACACTCAATATATGTCTTCTGGTCCTCGTCTCCTCCTTCTCTTGTCCCGATCTCTACACACGATTATTATTAGTATTTTTTACTTGTGGAGAACTAATGACTGATTTAGTACTGTAGTTAATGATAACGATGATAAAAATGCTGGAAAAAATGACTTGGTTGTTTTTTTCTCCTTATTTTTATTGTTTGGGTAAAAATTTTCATTATAAATTTTTCCTTTGGATTCAAACATATCAGTTTATATCATTTATTCAAATGACTTTCTTGTATAAACTGTGTTATATTTAACTTTGGTGGAAAAACAAACCAATTTGAAAGCATTTCCTTTTTGGCTGTCTTTATTCTTCATTGTACATGACTTCTCTTGTTTTCCTTCGAATGTTTTTTTTTTTTTTTTTTCCAAATCGGTCACGACCGTGTTACATTTCTGTTTTATGAATGCTTCTTGTTTTCCCCATATATGTGTTAATATTTTCTTTTCATTTTTCCAATGTGTTTATTCAGGGATCAAATTTGCCTGTGTACCCCATCCTTCCCCCTGCCTCTCCATGCATGAGAGTATTGATTGAATGAAAAAAGGAATAAATATGACAAAAATGTTAACAAAAATGCAAAAAATTTATTATTATTTCCGTAAAATCCAAAGTTTAATTTAACTTGGTAAATATACATATGACAGACTGGTAGGTTAATTATCACTGCTAGTTTCTATATAATCCACCTTGTACAATAGTCTCACAGTGGGATTTGCATGATAGGCTTACTAGTAGTACACTGTGAGGCAATCGTAGTGCATGTTGCCACGTGGCATGCCCTCCATAGGGATGCATCGTTGTCCAGCAGAACAAGGGCATGGAGCAGTGGCCATGCGCACTTCCAGACGGGCCTGTGCACCACACAAGTCCTCTGCGACGTACGTCAGGACATCCTCCGCTGACGTAGTTGGGGCTCGATAGCTGAAATGGACAAAACCTGAAACCTCCATTTGATTTTGAATCACGGGCATGTGTACGTTATGATACAGACCATGACCCGTATGTTCAAATATATACGTCCGTTATGATGGAACGCTTGGGTTGTGTACAAAATGAAAACTGATGAACTGCAAACGAACGCAGTACGCAACTAGTCAACAAGCATGACAGAGATTCACAACGTGCCTATATCACACTTTTGACCCCTGAATGAGAACCAAAGGTTCGTGTAATCGTGTGACATTGAGGCAATCCGCAATTGTTCCGAGATTTGCCTACATCAGTAGGCCTATGGTTCAGCATGCTGATACACATGTATGAGACTAAATCATAGGGCCTACACGTTTCGCGTAGCACATGGCCATTCTGTAGTACATGTATAGGTCTGCAGACATATATACGCCCATCGTGTTGTCACTGCGTCCAATTGCAGGATAACGCTGGATTTTAGGCCTGATCGTAAACCATCACATTAATTAATACCCCGGTCGAAAAAGTTAGACCCATGTGAATTAAAGCAGTACACACGCAGTTATAGCGCGATCGCGAGTTTCCTATCCCGGGCATTCAGTTCAAATATGAACGTTGGCGTTGCTATACTGGAGTACTGGGTGATATCTTGTTTGGTGTGAATAGTTTTAAATAATGCACCACGTGGTGTACATTAATTAAAAGGCAAATTACACTTTTTCTGTAGCAACATTTAACATTACATGTGGTTGTAGGCCTACATAATATTATATGCAAACAGACTTCTCGTACCTGAGAGAGCCATCTGAGGCCACTTTGATGGCGCTGGTAGGTCTCAGCACGTAGTACTGGAGAGCGTCATCAACATCATCTTCAGTTGCCATGAAATCGAGCGGAACGAGTTCATCGTGAACAACACTCATCGTAACTGAGATTTCATCAAAGCGAGGGGAGTTGTTATCTGAAAAAAAAACGCTGCAAAATGAGCTCTTTATTTTGTCATGCGAAACCAACCCGTGCAATTCCGACTAGCTCCTGGTCGAGGCACTTGCTGTTGAGTCACGTGGTGTACAGGGATTTCCCCCTTTGGCATGACAAACACGTTGTACGTCGTCTGTGTTTCGCTCCCGCACTCATCGGTCGCTGTGACCTGGAAGTAATGAGCGTCCTTCGCCCCTGTGTCGATCTCGATGGTAGCGCCATCGCGATCCGTGCGGATAAAGGAAGAAGTTTCAGAAGTAGCTTCCACATGGTACGTCATGCCACACGCACGTGGGTGGATGGCGTGGATGGAGAGGGAGAACGTGTCTCCAATGGCAACGGCGTATGAGTTTTGGTCAGGAAGCAGCGCAAAATCATCTGTGGCTTTAAAGGAATAAGAATAGCATACATTGTACTGCCAGGCTATCAGAACTGAACAAAGAAGCTTACAAGTCTTGACAGTGAATTCGCCTTCGTTCTCGATTGGATTGCACTCCAAGCAGCATTGGGTTGGATGGGTTTCCCCTGCGGCGAAGCAGTGGCCATTCACCAGGCAGGAGTCGCTCTGTGAACAGAGAAAGCTGATGACACGGTATGAATCGTTGACGGTATGTCGTAACAGACTGAGTGAGTCCCAATCATGCTCTTGAGTACAGTGTGAGCTTACTTATGCACTGTACTTACTTTGCGAGTGCATGTTGGGTAGCCATCCAGACTGCACTGCATACACGCTGAGTTGTAGACGATTATCGGAGTTTGTTGTGTGTAGTAGGGGCCTTGATGGATGGTCAGGAAGTATGTTCGGTAGGCACTGCCCTCTCCGGTTGCCGGGTCGCCATTAAAGGTGACAGGATTTTCAGGAAGGAAACAAGAGATCTCTTCAAAAGTCTCAAAGGCCACTTGGGTTGTGATGATCTCGCCATCTGCCTGTGTCGTAATGAATAAGTTATGAAATGGGAGCAATTATGTATGAATTTGACTGACTGCTGTGAACTTGCACATCAGGTCAGTGGCATTGACAAAACCCTCTCCAAGAATTTGCATTTTCCTGCATGGTCTTAGTCTGATATCGCACATTCCACCACCAGAAACATGGACAATCTGCAGGATAATTTCCAGTGTGACACGCAGATACACACATTACACAGGACTCAAACCTTTGGCATCTGTCGAATGCGGATTGAGCAGTCGCTACCCGTGACTCCTGGTTGACAGACACATTTTCCTCTAGCACAAACTCCTTGTCTTGAACAGTCGTTGGGACAGACGTGATCTAACAGTCTCTCGGCTATGGTCTGGGGTCTGTTGTCTTCCTCTCCACTTTCAACTGGCTGGTGCTGCCAGGCTTGGTTTTCCCAAAGAGAAGCCTTCGTGTTTATTTCAGTCACACATTCACTCGTAAAAGTGTCGAGGGATGACATTGCCCAGGTCAGATCATCGGTCACCTATGGACAACCTTTTGACGATGGCACAAACAACTTTAGATATAACCTTGATGTCGGTGATACAATTGTCAGTGATGACTTCTAATTGGTCCATGATGTGACGTCCACACACCGCAGCAGCTTGGGATCTCAGGATGATATCGTTGCAGTATTGTCTCGCATAGTCTTCTGTTATTCCGCGTGGGGTAGGCCATGTTGGAACCTGCCACAAAGACATGAACCCACCATACAAATGGGACGCTAGGACTAACCTGCCCAACAAATTCCTCGTTGTAGTCAAATTCCATCTGGAAGTAGTCCAAATTGTCGCTGTCCTGGTCATCATTAACCCGATTTTCAACTTCTATGTCAGCTACGGATCGCTTCCTTCGACGAGCTGCAAAATCTGACTGGAAACTCATGGACGCCATAGAATTCAATTCAGAGCCTCTTGTTTTGACAAGGAGGCTGTGTGTCTTCTCGTGCCCTTCCTCTTGGGCCTTCATTGCCTGACAATTCTGAACATCGTAATTGTAGTTGCAAACGACCTTTGAAGCTCCTCCTTGCTTCTCGCATTTGCAGTATTGTTGTCCCTCATTGAAGAATTGCTGGTCCCTGAGTGGGACTTCCACAACGGACTTGAAGAACGATTCATTCTTGGGAACCCTGTTAGAAACAACACTCTTTTTGAGTATGCTATAAAACGTTCAGTCCATACCTCCATGCACGAGCGAAGTCACAGACATCCTCTGATTCTCCGCAGGCTGCTCCGTGTTCAGCGTGTCCAACTGTGACTCCATCTGGATGAAGAAGGTCATTTCCTTTGTCGCCATCAAAAGTTCCACAAAGTCCGACTGTGGATTGCCAATCATCACTGGAGGCATGCAAATGAAGGTTGATCCAATTCTTTCCAACGAGGAAGTCCAGATATGCTCCAGTCGGCAGATGGATCTACATGAACAGGTTTACCTTGGTGGATTTCAGAGTTACCATACAAACTCACCGTGTATTTTCTTCCTTCATCATACTCGAAGATTTTCAAGCCCTCTGTAAACTTTTCACCCTGTTGCAGAGCATGTCTGTGCAGCGTCTTCCAACCTTCTGGGAAACTTTTCCCGAACGCCAAATTGCGGTGTCGTCGATTACATCTGTCGATGACTACTACATCATCGGCTGCCATTACAGCCACAGCGCAGTTGCAGGTCACCACTTTGCCACACTGCTCGAGCCTAGTGTTGATCTGCAAACATGTAATGATCCGATGCATTTGGGGTCATTAAAGTAGGGACGATATAAAGCATGCTTGTATCGAGGACTTTTGCTAGCCTTTTGTGAAACAATGATTCAATACTCTATCATATAATTAAAGGTTGTGTAAAACATGATTAAATTCCGAGCCGCATAATAAATATTATAATAAATTATTATAATAAATATTCAACTTTTCTCAATAATCCCTGGAGTTCAATTCTTTTTACCTGTAGTGGCATTTTATTGTGTTTGTACATGACGAATTCACCCTCAAGGTAGACATGGTAGTAACTGTAAAGGATATTATGAATAATCATTCAAAGGCGGTTATTAAAAAACCCACAATCCATCAAAAGTATTGTAATGTGGATCACCAGTTGAAGAACACATCTTGGTTGGAGCATCAGAGGCGAGGACCTACACAGGAATAGAAAATAATCAATACCATGTAACAGTGAAAATCACTTTGCTGATACAAATTCATGCAAGGTATAACTGCAGAATATCACGTCCCATGCACTCGATTGTTTCCCACGGATATTGAGAGAAAACCTGGTAGGAGTCTACTAGCGTTACATGGAAGATGGACAGAAAACTGACTTGAAAGTTTGTAGACAGAAAATCAATGCTTTCAGGTTGCATTACTTCTATAAAAAAGTGTTGGTAACATAAGGTTTTGCTTGATTTTATTTATCTGTTTACACTCGTAACATTTGATCTCATATCAAAGAGTATGTAAACCAACCTCAACTCCTGGAAGCTCGTAATTGTTCCATAGCTGGCTGGTCAGTGTTGAATAAGTCGGTTTAAACCTGACAGCCATTTTCTTGTTTCCATCTTGGTAGAAATCTCTCACGGCTCTTACGGACACGTTTTGCACCTGGCCCCAGTTTTCAGGTGTGAAATCGACTTTGCAATCACCAAACACTACTTGGCGCATGTTCCCATCTACAACACAGGGCAGAGACAACTTGACGATAGTACCGCAATTTATGTCCCAATTAACCCAGAACCAGGTATGCTGCACTCACCAACACATTTCCTGTCCTGAACGTTTTGGTCGTGAGCCAGTTCAACAGTCACCTTGCATGTTTCATCAAATTGCGGAAGACATTTGATGGGAACTGTTGGTTGCATCTGGATCATGGCTTCTTCCCCTGCCTCCGATACTTTGATGGTGGTATGCATGATCTGGGAAATTTGGAACATTTTGTTGATGTCTTCAGTGTGTGTGTGTGTTGAATTTACCTTGATTCCAGCGAAATATTTCTCGCTGACAATTGCCGGACTAGGCACTCCAGTTCTGTCATCCCACTTGGCCCTCATCTTGCAATAAATCTAACAAATGTCACAAGATTGTCAAACTTTCACATTCAGTCAAGATTTAGACATACATCAGATCCCATCTTTCCCATCCAGCGACCCTCGGTCAAGCTTGACCTCCTTCTGCCTTTCATATGGTCAGTCCAAATTGGGTAGAGTCCAGTTGACCCGCGTCCTGAAGTAGGCCCTGGGGTAGCAAAGATATTAAATCAGTACCACTGCCCCAACAATCCGTTCTCCCCTAAACATCGTGTGAAAGACATTGAACTTTTCACGACGCAAAACTCATCCAAATCAACTGCATACACAATTTCAGCACTTCAACTTAACCACTAAGTGCCAAGTCGTGAGCTAATAACTTTTAACCGCAATAAATTTTTTTCTTTTTCTTTTTGACTTCAAGAGTTTTCCTTTAAAACATTCAGAATGGTTTACAAACCGTCAACAAACCACTCGACTTCGATGGAGGCTGACGACGGCAGAGGTCCTTCGAAATCACAGTAAAAAGCCACCTCGTGACCAGCTCCGGACAACGAGAGTGCAACTGAACCCTCCAGGGGAGGGAAGTTATCTGGAAGATAAATCTTGCACTTGGTGATTCATGAAATGTTACACATGGTGCATACCACTGCACCCAGGGGTGAAGCCAGTGATGGAGCTGAGTCCTTCTGGACATTCTTCCTCGGTACCTGGGAAAAGATACTGTTATGAGTCATTATTGGTCATGCTATTGTATAAACATGACTGTATTTATTAGCTGGAAATTATGTGCTAATCTTATCTAGATGTAGAGATATATGCTTCAATATTAGTTATCCGGGTCGAACCCTGAAACCTTGCATTGAAGTAACTGTCGCTACACGTTTATTATACACGTTTATTATATGTATATGTACTTTTTTTTTACATTCTATATATCGCTCTGTCTATTTGTTATAATTATGTTTCTTTCAAACTTTGTTTTTAGAGTTGTGTTCGGATCGACTTTAGTGCGTAATTAAGACACGCTCTGGCTAATTCTGCTGGTTCAGGGGCTTGTCCGCATAATGAAAGGTGTGTGCACCTGCGCAGTAGGCCATGAAGCACCCTGGAGTGTCGGTTAGAAGATACGAGTAGAAATCTCCGCAGTTGGCAACCCGGATGTACCAGCGTCTCTGGCAGCACTCTCCCGCCAGACTCATGCACACGGTGCGATCCACCGCCCGGCCATATTCAGTTGGATGTGTACCTATAGGCAGAACCAATGTTAACATATAAACTGCTCACTTAGCAAACAAACCATCCATCCAGATAGGAGCATGCGTTCCACAACTGAATTCTTGGACGCATGTTTCGGGCATGGCTCCTCCGGATGGGCCATCGAATCGGTACCAACGACGCTTCAGCGTTCTGTCGCAGAGAGCGTCGGCCGTGAGTTCTGAGATGCGGTTGCTCACTCGGCGTTCTGGTTGGATGAGAGGGGTGTACGCGTGGCAGGGGTGTCCGTATGCATCTGTGGGTGGATGTGTAACACGTGTGCTAAAGGGGTTAGTAGTACGCTGACCATGGTCAGGGGCGTCTCTCTTCACGCGACGCTCTTCGGATATACATTGCAAGAAATCGGGAAACTGAAAAATCATGAAAGGAATTTTATTTATTGATCCGTCTCATGTAAAAAAAAAAATAAAAATATGTTACTGTGTAAATGTACTACATGTTGTATATTTATTGAATTTCATATTTTTGACTTCGTGTTTGAAGTTATAGCTTGGAAAGCTTTAATTTTTAACTTTATATATTGATTAAGGAATATATACAATGTGATTAATAGTTAAGGAACACTGTTGATGAAATAGTTTACCGAAGAGTCCGTGCCGTACACACCTGCAGAAAGAAAACGAATAATTGTGTTGTTGTAAACAATAAAAACAACGAATTGGAATAAGATTTGACTCTTCTATTGGTTGACTCAATGTTCGGGTAGCAACAACTGTGTTTCGTGGGTTGTAATAATAATGATGGTGATCCTTTCAGTACAAACTATGTGTAAAGCAATACCGAGTTAAGGGAGTCGGGGAAGGGAGAAGAAGCGAGTTGTTTCATCTTCTATATTTGGTTATGAGCAGAATTTTTGGAATTCAATTTTAAATTTTACTTTCAATTCAAATCGTGCTTATATCTTTCAACAATTAAAAGTTCAACAATTAAGAAATAAATTGGTCGGCAAACTGGAGAATATCACTAGTTTCCTTTCGGAATAATATTAGAATTCTGCAATCAATATGTTATAGTTAGCATACATACATGTTAGATAATTAAGACAATAATTCTAAAGTGCACTTTATGTTAAGGGAGTTGCTAATGAGTAGAAGCACATATAAATATTTTTGTATTTCCCTTTAAGCTATGTCAATTTGTTTAAGTTGTTGCATATATTTTAATTTCAGCGAATGTATAACGTCGGATTAGCGGTATTTGACTGTTGGTGTTGAGCTACAAGTTGCAGTTTTCTCAACAGCAGAAGTCACATGCTGGGAACCCGCTCGGAACACCCAGTCTGACAGCGAAAACAAATCTTGAAGGCATTTAGGCGCAAAAATCTCCAAAGTAAAGAGTCACTTGTGATCTGACTTACAATCTGTCTCGGTTTCAGTCGCTTGAGACCACGTGGTGCAGGCTGAAAAACAGGAGGAAACGGAAATTAAAACCAAGTGGAACACGTGGTATTTATATTAGTTCATAATATGTATGGACACTGTAATATTACTATTGGGTATATTGGAGATTATATCATGCTCTGGCCAATACAGCTATATTTTTGATGGAAATAATCAAATTGCCGTTGAAGTTTTATTTGAAATCGTGGTTTTGTATATTAGATAACTATACGTTCTATCAGATTCTACCAACAATGCTTATGGTACTCAAAGTCTTGTTAATTCCATATACAATGTAACCAAGGCTGAAATCCTTTGTTTATATCATATTGCGCTATAGTTGTGTAACGCCTTTTAATTGCTCAGACACGGGCGGATGTATACTCTTGGGGTGCCATGCATACCACTTGAACTCAGAGGCTTATTTTAGCAACTATTTCAAAATAATTTATAATTTAATTCCTTGGTTTAGTGGTTATAGGAATGGACTTTCCAGTATCGACCAAGATGTTAATAATTATCATTCTTAAGCACTCCTATGTTTAACACGGGGACGCAAGAGTGTGAGCAGTTAGCCAATAACTCACTTAAGATAACAACCCGCAAATACATCCCGCCATCAGTTTTCTTTCCTAAGAATTTAGCCGACTCCGTAAGTTCGTAAGTTATAATAGTTCAAGGTTAAGGTTAAGTTATATCAAGGAACAAAATTGATTATCTATAAGGATACAAATCTGATCGGCGTACTTTTTTTATGTTTTGCTTTAATAAACAAGTAAACATCTACTTTCCTCTATCCAACACATTGCACATGTAAGCCCCACTCACCTGATAGCACCGATGCAATCAAAAGAGCACTTATCCACCTCATAATGTGTTCATATTATCCGTCAAAGAGATGGAGTTGTGATTCTCTTTCTTCTTCAACTCAAAGTGAGGTCTTTAGAAAGCAGCACCGAACTTCAGATCGAGATTCACCGACAAAAACGCGGTCTGCGCGGAGAATAACAGCGCAGGAACAAAAATATACAACTAATTTTTTGTCTGGCACGATTTCATCTTTCCTTTTTGTACTGTGAAACTTTGTTATGATAAACCGTTCGCAGTGTGGAGGCACTTGAGCTGTACTTTACCTGGCGTTTTCATCATCACACCTGGCATATGCATGAGTCGATAGGAGTTATGAGATGCGTTCATCGTTTGCGATATTTCTCCCTCGGGATTTTTTTCTTTTTTTTTTTTTTACTTCGTCTTCTTTTTCTTCTGGAGATTCGTCTTAGTCAGTGTTATGTAAGCAAAGTAGGTTATTGTTGGCTTATGTACATCGTACTATAAAGATAGTTTATGTGTGAGTGCAATTGTATCTAAAAAATCATAAGCCTTGAAATAGGCTGAAATTTCTAAAAGAAGTTATCTTTTTTACTGTGCTAGTACATTCATTTGTCATGTTTTCAATTAACCAGTTTGTTATTGACTAATTTCGATGACAGACATGCTTAATAATAAAGCATGCCTGTCATCAAATTTCATAACCATGAAACCATAAAAACCAAAATTATTTTGGTTTTAATGGTTTCATGGTTCAACTGGAGGAGAAAATCTCGTAGATTAACGCACAATGTGGAATGAGGCAGGATTTCCGAAAGATTAACATGATGACCTATGGCAACTAATGCCATTGTGGTGAAAGTTGGGAAGTTGTTCAATAAGCTGCTTAAACGCATTCCACTCATATCGGAAATAAATAACCCTTCCTTATCACAGTGTGAGTATTTCCATATACACTTGATTTCATTTGAATGAATGATATCAAATTGCCCACTCTCAACATCTTGAAAGTAATTTTTCATGTAATATGAGCACAAATTATGAATAATCAACATGCATCACAAATTCGATTTTATTAATTATTCGTAAATAGTTCAGAAATACTAAAAAAAAAAAAAAAAAAAAAAAGTGTTATAATTCGAACGTTCTAAACTACATGAATACCAAAATCTCATATTACTTTGCCATCGGTTTATTGAAAAATAAATGAAGAAAAAGAGAATACATGTATACATAAAATAATATTACAATACATGCAGTACTTCTCTGTATGACATACTTAAAAGAAATGTTTTCAAAGATTCGAAAATATAAATCGATCAATCTGTTTTTGTGATTGATTAATTCACTATAATTGGTGTTAATGAATCCCGGCACTGAGGTTCCACCGTAGCGGGTTCCTAACGGGATCAACAGGATCCGGAGTGATCCTCAGCAGTTGCTGTCGGGAATTTATGCCCTCCTCTTACCTCAAACCAGGTGAATCACGATGTTTAGGGCAAGAGAGCTCGGCTTGCGCGCCAGACAGGAAGGGTTGTTTAGCTTCGGAGGCAGGAGATAAAAAAAAACGTCTTCCTTTGCTTTGGCACAAATGAGATACTTTGCTCATCACGTGGATTTGCTATGTATCCATTAGTGTTAATTAAGGAGATGGATATTTAAAGAGAGAGAGTTTGAATTCTGTATTGTATATTGTGTATTATAATTACATGTTATGTGTGAGTATTATTTATACTCCAGGGTACATGTTCAGCGATTGTTGATACTTATAAGTGCGTATATCTTATGTAATGTTTTGGCTAAGAAACCTTAATACATTAATTCATTGATCAGCAGTGATCATTTGGCTTGGTTATGTAATTGATCGAATTGGTTCGAGTCTAGACCACAGGTAATTCAAGATACATTGTTTGCTTGCACGGCAATGTCCTGATTTTAACTTTAGCTAAAGTGAAGTATTCTCGGCTGTTTGATTTAATACAATGTATAGTTAAATAAAAACAGATTGTATTCATGTCAACAAGGCATAGTTTGCAATGATCTAGACAACACTAGATGTTTGCTTTGATTTAGAAGTCGAAGGTCGGTCGGTGTCCTCCCTCAGAACATGTTGTTTGAGAAAATTCCTCAGCATGTTTGTCAGTTCTCTTTTGTCAGCACCAATCTTCTTTATCTCTTCGCTCCGCTTTCTATCCCTGCTCACCATGACATCGACAACCTCTTTGAGTTCTACCATTGTCGTCCTAAGAGCAACAATTTCCTGTCTGTGTTGTTGGTTCATCTCGACGATCTTTGAGAGGAAGTCTTGCTTCTGTTCTTCCAGTTTGCAGATCATCTCCGAGCGGAGAAGGTCATTGGTTTGACGGAGTTCCGCGATGCAGCTATGTTGGATGTCATCGGCGCTTAGCATAGGCATTCCACACCCTGATGGACAAAGGCGACGAAATTGACACCGTGTGAGGTGTTCATCCAGGGATCTCCTCTCCATCGTCTGACTGCAACCCATCAACGGACACTCCACGGCGTCGTATTGACATCCTGCCTCGTGGGCTGTCACGTGTTCTAAACGACACGTGACTTGACATCCGGCGGAAGCGTTCTTGCAGCGAATTTGCAGTGAATCGAGGTCGTTTTTCATGTAGCGGGATAGAGGTCGGAGTGACGTCTCGTGTAGATCTCTGCGGTCTTCAGGGCAACAACTTTGCTGGACGAGCCACCCGTGAATGCAGGGAGAGCAGTAGGCGTGTTCACATCCTCCTTGTACAGGATCTTCGAGGACATCCCTGCAGATGCAGCACAGGAGACCGTCGTTGACTGAAACAAGGAAGCGATCCTGGTCGAATCCCATGTTCTGTCAAAAGGTAAAACAGGACGGTTTAGTCTATCCTAGATATAATAGATTGGGCTCCGCACAGCCAAGGATTATTCCTATAATGCTAAAGGTTTGATTTTTAAAGAGGACCTCTGTTCATTGTGGAACTTTTTAGAGCGTTTTTTTTTTTTTTTTTTTTTTTTGTGCTTTACTGTGTGACGATTTGGTCAACTGCGAATGATATTCAAGACAAATTAAAATACGAATTTCCTGCTCAGGCAGAATATAGCTTGAAACGAGGGGAGTGCGAGTTTTTTTTTTATGAGAACTGCTGAAAAATCTGCTCACTCGACGACTCCCATTGTTAACAATAGAATTACTTTTATGCGTCACGACGGTATGAAATCAAACGCGAGAAGAAAGCGATATTTTAAACCTCTCAAATTCGATGTATCTAGGAATTAGCCCACAGCAAGCATATTGTCTAAATATATGTCAGTCAAAAGGCGAATATTTGTCTTTTGGGATGCATGCTCTATCATCCGTTACTAGTTCAAAACAACCAGAGGTCCTCTTTAATGTACATGTATACATAATGTAGACCCACAGAGGGCCCTGTGGTAATTCTTAAATTACATGCACAATGAATGCTCTGAACTTCTGCGTTCACGTCTTAACGCAAAAGTACGACATACCTTAACCACAACTTCACAAGTAGGTTGTGCGGAGATAAAGTTAACCCTCCAGTGATAGCATCAGGAGCACAAACGTCCACCCAGAGAAATTTATGGTAGGCCTTCTATATATGTGGACCGGCAGACATGGATAATCTATTTCCGATCGCTGTGGGATCAACTGCTGGTCCGCTTCCAATACAGATCGAGTGAGATCATCTCTTGTTTGCATGATACGATTCTTATGCCAAACAAGCATGTCTGGAATATTCTATTGCTTCATGCAATGTCGTTTACTTTTCGTGCATTTAACGTGGGCGTCAATAGATCCGAATGATTCTCAATGATTTGCAAATATAATAGGTCACCTGCGTCTGTCTGGTTTCACACCTGTGGTGCCTGGATTGGCACAGAGCAGACATTACCATTTGAGATTTTTTTTTCAACTCACAAATATATCGTCACGCAAGTACGGTCCCTTGATCTGACTCAAGTTTAGATTGAAGTGTTCCAATCAAAGCTCTAGGGGAGCGGCTCATTAAGTTTCAACAATTGCTGGATTGTGATAAGACAAAGGCATTTAATACACACTGATATTTATAATATTGATATTTAGACTAATTTTCAGCGCCGAGGCAAGCATGATTATCGTTGAGATTCGTTGAGACAGGAGCTCAGAAAAAAAAACGAAGAAATTCAAGACGATTGTAAATTGTAATAAATGATCTTTTAATAACAGATGACTAATAAATAAACAAATGAAGGTGGCGAAGGCGGTTCAAGCAACGATTAAAACTTAACTCTCTGCAGGTCAGTTTACTCAGAAAAAACAACAAAAGTGTTCAAAATAATAACATGTAAACGACGTAAAAACACAGGTCTAAATTTCATGTGGATAAATTCAAGTGAATTCTTGGATCAAATTGAGCTGAATGAGTAAACGACATTTTGCGCAGTGTCGGATTAATAAAACCATATTTCACTAAGGTCAAACAGAGATCGATGGCAATAGCTGAGACTCAATTAATTAAGACAGATTGTTGAATAAGTAACCCAAATAAGTATATGTCAGT
>KB308952.1:16455-26710 GCA_000328365.1 Capitella teleta | reverse complement strand
CTTCCGTATAAACCAGTTATCTTTTTTTCTTTTTTTTTTTTTTTTTCTTTTTTCGTTTCAGCAGCTATTAAGGAAAGAAACGCAATTAGTAAATTATAATTATAATTAAGGCATGTGATCACTGAATATCAAAATAATATCCCAGCTAGTGCTAGCAGAAATAAAATACGAACTTTACTAAATACCCAAATTAAACAGTAATGGAATGTCGTTTCGATTGCAAGGTGCCTACGACAATCAATGCAGGGATAATGGTTATTATTATACAAGTCGTAGTACATTTTATAATATTCCAGGCCGTCAATTTAAACCGGATTTCCATAGCTGAAATGACGTCACCAGTGAGAAATAATTCCATTATTACAAGTGATACAGCGCAAATCAGAAAGACAAGAAAAAAAGAAATGAACGACATGGTTTGAAATGACAAGTACTCGGGATGATTGCAACTCACTGGCGAAAGGACGCAACGACGAGAATTAGAATGAAGACACGAGACAAAGCGAGAATGGAAAAAGTGATGACGCCATATTCCCCAGAACCGACCCGGGAAACTACATTCTTTGAGTTGTGTATTCCCATCTCCGGGCCTTGGGAATTCCCCTCGATATAATCGTGATGTCATTCTTTAAATTATTTATATTCACATCCAGGTATCATGGCGAATTTCGTGATGACGTCATCCTTGTCCACTCCGTTGATGCATCATCACAGTGGAAGATAATGCATGGCGGCAGAAGCATAAAGTGTTTACGCCGCTCAAAATGAAGTGAGTATTGTTTGTAGACGAAGAAGGAAGAGAAGAGAAAAAAATCATAACGCAGCTAGATTCGTTATGATTCACCTTGAAGTCACGCTTCAAGGTCAGTCCTCAGTACACTCAGAGCGAACGAATTGAGCACAAAATTCATCACTATTAAACATGTCTTATTCCTGTCGAATTTGCAATTCTTGAACTTGGATTTTGCCCACTTTGGCGTTCTGTCTGAACTTAGCGATATCTTTCCGAGTCACCATGCCAACCACCTATGAGTTTAAAGTTGCTCTTAGAAACGAAAGCCAACAGGATGAGCAAACAAACCTCGTTTTTGTCATTGTTAACAATAAGATGACGAAGACCAAGGCCTCGGAATAAGCGAAACATCCTCGGTAAAGATGCCGTCTGCGATGAAAAAAAAAAAATGTAAATCAAGAAACCTTAGCAACGAGATCCATGGAGGACGTCACCATAGTAACAGTGAAGGGGCTTGGATTCATGTAAGGTTGGAGATCAATGCAGCAATCCTTCTCTGCTTCTGATATTTCCAAGTTCTGTAATGATAAGAAGATATGAAATCTGTCTGAAATCAAACAAAATTCTATTATTGTATGCCTGCATTCCCACTAATACCGTATAAACATGCATCTGGAGAATACGAGGATGCTCACCACCGACGGAATGTCCTGTGAGTAGGCGTCCCTGAAATGCTCCAATCGAACTTCTTTGTCGGCTGAGGCGGGCAGTGAAGCAGACACCCTTACTAAGTCCCCATTTGCAGCACTGAACACCTGTTCATACAAGATTTAACTGCAATAGAGCGGCAGTTGTGATGTTCAGCTTACCTTGTGTTTGATTAGCAGACAGAGTTGGGATCGCAGAATGAGTCCTTTGCATCTCCCAAAAGATTCAAGACTAGGCGTTTCCTGTCAAGGATCGAATCATAATATTTCACAATGCTCCATATATATGGTGATTCTAAGCAAATGAAACCAGCAAATACTCACACTAGAACTTGGCGAAGCTTCGCCGTCCGTTGGCGCTTTCTCTACCACCGGGAAGCCACTGTGGAGATGGGGCATGTTCTCTAAGACGTCCACAATGCGACTGACCTTCTCAGTGGTATTCAAGGTCAAGACTGGCGAATTCATCACCTGCCTTTAGACGAAACAAAAAAGTTAAACAACCAACATTATTCATAATGACCTACTTTGCAGTGATGTCATATGACATTTCAGGCGGCTCCCATGGCAACAACGGTATGCCCATCATTTGAATGTGCATGTCATATAATCCCTGAAGTTATTTAACACTAACATTGATTATGATGGGACTGGCATCGCAGACTGCCACTGACCGTATTGAAGAGATCGCCAACCCACTTGGCAATGATAAGAACCATGACGATTGGTAATCCGAATGTGATGTCCCCCGTGCACTCGAGGAGAATGACCGTTAGGCTGATGGTCATTCGGACAGTTCCCCCCAAGTGACAGGCAGCGCCGATCAGAGCGTACTTCCCTAGGTCCTTATCCTGGAACACACACGTCATGAAGACTAAAGAACAGGTCTATAAAGGTGGCTGAATGAAGGAAAATTGATCTGAATTCAGTTTATCGGAAGTGAAGAAGAGAAGAGTGTAAAAAAATGCAAAATCCAAGCTATTCAATCCCGGGATCAAAAGTCTACCAAGAGCCTACGGATCAGTGCTTGCTAGTGTGGTTTGTTAATATTTTTGGTGGATGTAATAATATATATAAGCTGTGAAAAAAATCGAATGTTGCGTAATATACCATCCAGAGGAACTTCCATTTCCTGTAGGCCTTACCACCGGATATAGTCGGACCGGAAACGGTGCATGTCTAGTCTTAACTTTCCCACGGTAAGTGTGAGAATAATGTGTTCCTTGTGAACTCTTCCCGAATATAAGCTTACAGTAACATGCATCTCAAAGGAAAATTGTGGAGCGGTTTGAAGAAAAAAAAAAAACGCGTGTGTTCTTCATCTTAATTTAGATCAAACGAGCAATCGAAGAACTTACCTCGCTCTGAAAATCCAATAAAAAATATTGTTGTGAAAAACGGTCAAATACAAAAAGTTTTATTTGAAACTTTGAGAACCAAGTGTCTGAAATACTTTTGTAGAAAAGTAAAAGCACAGTTCCAACAAGGAAGCATTCTATATATTATGCTGTAACTATCTCACCCCGATGGATTCTGGGAAGAGTTGGATCACCGCCATCCCGAAGAGTCTTCCCCAAACGGCTCCAGTCAATAAGGAAGGGATGAAAATGCCGCTGGAGACGCTCAGTCCGTATGTCCAGCAGGCCAACATGAAGTACATGACGCTGAAGATGCCCAAGGTTAGCATATTGTAATCCTCTGATGATGAGAAGCAGAGGGTTAAACTGGGACTATAGGAGGTACTGGTGGTCACCATTTTTGCCATGCAGGATGGAGATGAGACTGGCTTCGGGTGTTTTAAGGAAGATTGAAGACATGATGTTGTGTTGGCCATCCGGACAGTTCATCTGTGTGTCACATCAATATTGAGTTCAAGATTCAACAACTGTTTTGTTTAAGACTCATTTCGGATAATACAGTGAGTGCCCACACTTTGCACACAAATTGCATGTGTGACCGAACAACTCGTTTCAAGACCGTCTGGTTGCAACTGAATGCACCAAAGGAGCCAGCGAACAAACCTGACATCATGGACATATGGACATCATGGACATATTGGTTATCGCAGGAATACACGTTTCTTATGAATCATTAATCCATCGCGGAAGCATATCCGTTTGTCGCGGTCACTCACTTGGACATAGGAGACGTGTGAGTGGTCAGTTTCATGTCCCTCGGAGTTCTCCACACAATCGTCCACCGTGAAGATGAGAACGAATGCCATAACGGCGCTCAGGCACGCCACAAGTACTGCTTCCAGTACTTTGAGCCACTTTCGTTTGATGAATCTAAATTGCAGAATACCATTCATGCCTAAGTTGTGGTATTACTCGGCACAAACGAAACTCACTTTTTCCTGAAAACGGTTAATTTTCCGTTAATTCCGTTAAAAGTGGCACCAAGCAATCCACCTGGAAATTTAAACGTTTGAATTTTTAAACTCTGAAGCATTCATTCGTACCTATAACTGCCATGACTAGGAAGAGTGGGATTTCTATTGCTTCGTACGTGATATGCTAAGAGAGGAAAAAAGGAAAACGCTCAGAGTATGCTAAGGAGAGAATCCATGCTTGAAAGACTGACTGAAAATCGACCGAAACTGATCAATCCAGGGTTTGACAAATCCGAGGCGTGTCCATGAATAGCACTAAGGATAATATTCACAGTGAACGTGGCCACCATTGACGCAAATACCTGGAATTTAAAACAAAACCAGGGTTACAACATGATTTAATTTCAAAAATTCGAACTCAACAATTCTCCAGGTCAGCGATTGATTCCAGAACGAGGCTCCTTCTTCCAGGCTGAACAGCACGCCACCTGGTGGTTAATATAATCGTGGATATAAACATATAACTGATAAGTTATGCTAATGAGCTCACCAACAGGGGCGCCGAATGCTGCTGAAACACCGGCTGCCGCTCCTCCTGAGACGAAATCACGCCGCTCAGTATCGGACCTCAAGTACTCAAAGATCTGGCGCGAAAATAGAAAGGACATCAACACGTGATTCCTATTATACTATATACCTTGAAGTCTTTTTTGAAGAGCCTTGATCGTCCTTGTGAAATACCAGCCGCCACAATAGCGCCAGAATGTATCATTGGGCCTTCCTTATAGATTGAAAACATTAGATATTCTCGTCCTTGGCATCGACCCCTTTGAAGTGGATCATCATTGAATCATAACGCACCTTTCCGCACGCCAAACCCCCGACCACTGATAAAATCACTCCAACAGCCTTAGCAAGCAGAGCACGTACAGTCAACAATCCTGGTATCTTGACTCCGTTCAGATAACACTTGATCTGGGGGATCCCTGAGCCAGCAGCTTGTGGCTGATATTAACCAAAAGTACGTTATGAATGACAAGAAAGAGTGCGTTATGATCACCTCCATGTACGTCACAAGTAGCGAGCCCAAGAAGACAAGCACAGCGTTGACGGCAATCCAGGCCAGCATGGGTAGCGCCATACAAGTGCCACTGTCGCACCAGTTGATCACTGAATATAGCTGCTAAGGAAGCTAAAAGAACGCATCAAAGTCTGCTTTGCATAAAGCACAATAGATGAAGGACGGCCCGCTGCCATAACAGCATCGTAACCGGCGGGCCAGTCTTTGCAGTTCGGCTGACTTTATGCATGGCGCAATACATGCTGCGGCATTACCCTCCTCTTCTATGCACGCCCCCCGGCTTCCTTAATTCTGCACGCCTCTCACACGTCCCTGTTGGTGTTAATGTCGCGTTTTAGGCTGGTTTTGTGGCTGCCCTTCTGCTCTCCTCTAATCTCCTCCTCCCTCTCCCTCTTCGTCTTACGTGAACCTCGAGGTGCACCCAAGGTGATAACCGGTACGTCTGCTTGTCAGAATATGACTTCAATACCTAGCATTTAATTGCCACCTGCAATGCATGTCTGACATGGAATCTTTGGGTTATTGAGACGGATCTATAAGGCTGAGATAGAAGGCTGAAGAAATGATTGTCATGGTTGGTTCCGCAAGTCCATTACTCATCTCCCCTTGCAAAAAGCCTCTCGGTGACATTTCTGGGTTAAGTCAGCTTTAAAAGCTTCTGCATATAGTGCCCCTTACAAGGGGCAGCATCTGACACCCATTCTAAGACATCAATGTCGATCTACTAAAGGGATGGTCTCGATTCCAGTGCAAAGAACCACTTAACTCCACAAGTCCGAGTTATCCCAATTATTCCCATGCAGTGATTTGAGAAATCTAACGCAGTAGATGGCGCCAGCTCCGATCTCGCACCCAACGCAAAAGGATACACTTCCTGAGCACATTGAACTTGAACTCCGTGGCGTGTTCAATACTGACCTCGATTACAGTGGCCACCAGGGCTGTCCCGACCCCAGTGAACAGACACACCAACCACCTCGCCACCCACCTCTTCCGAACAAGCTGAAATGGGCGCAATCAATGCAGTGAGGTCAAAGAGTAAAGATCAGAGGTCATAGCCTAACCAGTGTCCGGCCTTTTTCTTGTTCCTTGAGGAAAAGGGCGTTTTCGATTTGGTCGTAATCTTGGCTCTGTGCCAGATTCGATGGATTAAAACAGATGGATGTGATTACATGTTTAGTGAACCTCATATCTGGAGATCAGTCGATTCCTGAGGTGTGGACCACTCGCTGCCATCCCTTCGCCTTCTGTTGGAGTTTCGGTTTCGGTTTCGGTTTTGTTGGCACCATTTTCTTTTGAAATGCTGTACTTGTAGGTCTTGTAGAACTGTTAACAGAATAGGCGTGTTTTCAGAAAATGTACACATTACACTGCCCCATGTACATGTATGCACACAAGATAATCGCGACCAATTTAATCGCTCCTATTATAGAGCTGCATTGGCAACATGGCTATAATCGGCTCTAACCAATCGTCATTTTCATCACGTCTCTCTAATAACGGGTAATTTTCACCAAATATCCAGCCAGGGTGGGGAATCGATGAACGATTATTCGAAAGTTCTTACCTTGAACTTTTTCGAGAGTAGTTGAGTGAGGCTGTTCTGGGTGAGGGTGTCTCCGTACGCAGAATCGCTCTCGGAATTGGCTCTCTGGGCGACAGGCAGTGACATCGACCGGCTGTACTCTCCCCGACCGCGTTCATCACGCATCCAAACATCATTTTCATTGGAGTCAAACTCGCCGGGACCAACTTTTGTGACCGTGAACTGCAAGAAGAAAGCATTATATCAGCATAATGTATGCTACATATAAGGGATATAACAAATAATAATCAGATCATCACTCATCAATTTGAGATGGTTTGTCTGTGTACATGACAATATAGTCCTGGAAAATCCGCCATTTTATAAAGTATGATATCAGCGAATCCATCAATCAGACAAGAGACCACTCTATTTTACACAGCTCACTGCCCAAAAAGAGACTTTAACGTAGGTAAGAGATCTGGCGTGAATTGGGAAAGATCATTCCGACCACGTTCTGCTATTTCTGCTATCGAAAGAAATCGAGATGATGGGAGACAGAAGTGAAGTCCCTTCGTCCGCACCAAGGGTTGAGGAAGAAAGGGAAAATTAATGTTCAAAGGGAGAGATATGCCCCAGGGTTCAGTTGGGGTGGAGTTATTCAGTCGTGTAAGAACATGACATTTCCCGCAAAGAAAGCCAATAATTGATGGTAATCGGTTCAGGGTTGAGTAAGCTTGTGTTCTTTTTTTACAACCGATATTTATTATACACTGTTTAGATTCACAGAAATGAATACCCAGTATGACATCTTAAAGACAGTGAAACTAAATTCACACTCAATCCGTGCAAAGAATATCACGTGACCGGCTTGATCACGTGATGGAACTCAAAAAGAGCCTTCAAAGTTGATTGCGTAAGAGATTGAACAAGAGAGAAAGGGGTTCAAATCCCAGTCCCGAGCCAATTACGTCGAGAGCATTTGGTCCTTCATCATGCATGGATTGCGCATGCCCCGGTGGATAAAGTGGCCCAGAAGCAGACACACAGGGTGTGGGGTCACAAGAATCATCGCAATAGGCAAACCCATCTGGATGGCATTGCACTAATTCTCGGTCTAAATGTCGAGCCAACATTCCGCGTTCCAATGCAAACATGCTTCATGGCGTCATGAGCTCGAATTCGCTCATCAATGGATGTTTTTATTGGTCAACTTGGCAACGTCGAAGCATAGATGGCTCATTTTATTGTGGGCAACTTATTCGCAACATATTGGGAAATCAAGAATATTCCCCTGGATGTTATTTGGCGTGGAAATCCCTTGCAACCATGCAGGGTGTAGGACGAAGATAATAAACTTGAGGAAGTTCGCTTCATTTGCATTAAAACAGATACAGTGACTTTTAGGGGCTTCGGGCAATCCCTTGAGAGGTCATTGAACCTGTCACCATGGTAACCAGCAGGAAGATCCAGGAGACAGTTAATGCTAATAAACACACTGCATCAATTTAATGACGTCATCCAAGTATATAAGCTTGAGGTCCCCTCTCTCGCCTCTAGAGAATAACCCCAAATGCTATTAATGATGAAGAATGATCTCAGGTCAAGGTCACCCCTTTGACCTTCGTCAAGGATCACCACCCCTGGAATGATGTATGCGGGGGGTGGGGTCATTTCGCCGACTGTGAGCGCAATGCTCTTGACGTGTAAGTGACGATCTGGCTTATTTGAGATGACGGCTATCGGTGCCTGGATATATCTAATACTAAACGACGTTCAAAAAATGTATCCTGTAGTTTTTTTGTTTTTTTTTTGTTTTTTTGTTTTTTTTTTTTTTTTTTTTGGCTAGCTCTTGTGCTACCAGATAAACGTTTTAAATAATGTGCAATTTTATGAATGTTCAGAAGGACATATTATACGCATCAGAAATGATCGTAATAGAGACAGAAGACGCTGCTGTTGGCGTCCCATTCCTTCATCGTGTACTTCAGAAAGTCAATTACGCAATCTGAGTTGTGGGATGATCCGCCAAACTATACAGATCTAACACAATTATTACGTCATAATTCCTTTGACTGTATATTCCCATATTAGACCATATTCCACAGCCAAACCATTTGCAATTCTTGCATGAATGACATCCCCATCGACATGAACATTTTTTTCTCTCGCTATTTTTAGATGGGCTACAAATGCTTCAAAGGATATAGCATGAATTCCACGAATTGCGCTGCTCATAATCAGAGTTATAAACCCAGAGCATGGACACAGAGTATTAGACACCTATAATCGATGCCGCATGCAACGTCAATTCAGGTCTAATAAAACGTGATTAAAGAGCGCAATGCAATCGGCAAGGGTTCTTTTCTTGGCACAACCATTGATCGCCGAGACGAGAGATTTGCATGTCCTGACAATGGAATTGACATCGCTTACTCAAAAATTGATGAAGGAATTGGAGAATCATGGAAGACCTCATTGGAAATCGACCGAATCTTAAGATCACGCATTCATTCGCCTAAGTGTCGTGTGAGTAATTGTGATCATGGAAACGGAGCTTCACCGGAACTTGAATGAACAAGTTCTGTTTGCGCTACACAATTACATGTATGACCTTGATTGCGTTGCTAAGGCCTTGAAAGCATGTCATTGAAACATATCTTGTGTGTTGTGGGGTGCATTCGATGATTTTTTTTTTTTTTTTTTTTTCGGTTATTGACTTAATGTGCACATGTCGATCTGATTACTGCTGGTTTACAAAAGCAATCTAAATTCATTTGTCGAGTTATAATTTTTACGGATGGACATCAATGAAAAGGGAAACAAAGAGTCCATGGCAGCCGGAAGTATATCGGGTTGGCTAGAAATAAAAGGGGATGCAAGTGAAATGAGAAGTAAAGTTTAAACTTTTTTTTTTTCTTAATAAAAATGATAATAAAAATAGTAGGAAAAGAACCCTTTAAGGTTCACAAAAGGTTAGCTTTTCTTGCAATATATTTTTAGGAGAAGATGTAATTATATAATATATAATTATACACCTAAATTATTAATATGAATAGTGTTAATGATTATTACTTATGGAAGGGATCGACTTTGGCGACCAGTCTCTGCATGATAGCTATAACTATCCTATATATGGTATTAACTCCATACTCTAAATCATCCGGGAATTTTATAGCCAAATATAATTATGCTATCATCGTCAGAAGATGCCAAATTGACGACATTGAAAACTCCCTAAATACAAGCAGCTTCCCAGTAACAGAGGTCAAGCAAAACCGCAGACAGCATGTCAAATTTCCATATCATTTCCTGGAAACCGTATAATTCATGTGGTTCAAGTGATTCTTGGAAACCCTTGTGATTTGATTGGCAATCACGGGTGTTATAAGTAATGAGTATACATGTCGTCACGGATGACATGAACCAATGGCCATCATCATTAATCCGTTGTTGTTTGGAGAAAATCATGAATTCAAGAAATATTATTTTTAATAAAGTTTAACGCCTAATGTGCATTGCATATGAAGCTGGAATCACATGTAAATTTAGAACGGATTTGTTTTTTTTTTTTTTTTTTTTTTTTTTTTTTTTTGCCAAAAACCCCTCTCATTAAAAATATAATAATGATAATAATTTAAGCCTCCTTTATATAGCCCAAAATGTACAATTATAAAAAAAAGTGTTTCTATGCCCTAAACATAAAAAAAAATTACCTGCCATAAAAATAAAAAAAATGCCCAAGGTTAAAAAAGTCATGGGTGCCCAGTGCCCTTTCATACCCCAAAAAACCATGGCAAAAGCCCGTTCTCTTCCTGGTCAAAAACTCACTGCACTGGAACCCCCCAGACGTAACATTACATACCCCGAATGCTAA
>KB308952.1:0-15424 GCA_000328365.1 Capitella teleta | reverse complement strand
GTCACAATACCAAGAGAGCTAATAGAGGGTCCCAATACTAAGAAAGCTAACAGAGGGTCACAATACCAAGAGAGCTAACAGAGGGTCACAAAACTATAAAAGAACTAACAGAGGGTCCAAATACTAACAGAGCTAACACAGGGCAAAAATACTAAGAGAGCTAACAGAAGTCCCCTTTACAAGTCGCGTGTATTGTGGCCCTTTAATTTTCTGGTGTATTTTGGCCCTCAAGTATAGGAATACACGTGACTAACACGCCAACCATGGCCACAATACACTTAGTGCCCTAGCTCTCTCTCTCTCTCTCTCTCTCTCTCTCTCTCTCTCTCTCTCTCTCCATCTCTCTTCCCCTCTCCCTCTTCATGAAAAAGCTCGTAAACTCAAACTAAGTTCCCCAAACCCCTCTAACTTTCTGTGTATGCATTCTACTTGTATCTGGCGTGGAGATCCATTACTCTATCTGAATACCTAATGATGTCCTGAGTAAGAGCTAATACAATGATCCAGGGAATTTCTATGATGAGGTACGGTGTGCACATGAGTGTAGTGACACTTTTGCCACCTACACACGTTGGTATGAATTGGTTGTACGCTGATCCATTTACTAATCATTGCCATTGTTATCGAGAGAATTAATATGTTCTATCGGTAAATTTTATGAATTTCTGTCGACTGAAGGACAAAATACTTTCGATGACTTCATTTTGGGTGCGCGAATCGCGTCACGCAGAAAATAGGGGGCGACGTTTCAAAATTGAAACATTTTTTCAATCCAGAAGAGCCACGTTTTGTCTTCAAATTGCTGATTGCTCGAGCTGTGTACAGGCAGTGATATCAATTCATGTACACCGATACAATTAGGTTAGGTTAATTATGGCAACGCCGATTAGCCAAATCAGAAAATCAGATATCGCTTCAATCCGGTCACCTGGTGGTCAGTATGCTCATTAGCTGCACTGCTTCTCCGCAATATAAGTGACCCACTGCTGTGTAATGCACACGAAGAATAATCGCACAACGTACTCGCAATATGCAGATTACTGGTTTAACCAATTAACCTACATTGTATAAGCAATGAAACTTCGTTGTTCACTCTGTTTGTGTCTTTAGAGCAGAATCAATTTCGGCTCGCAAGCGGCTTGAAATTTCCGAGAATAGTCTTAGGTAAAGTCCTCTTGTTCCTGGGTATTGGGGTGCACAGATACGGATCGACTCCATTGACGAAAAACTGAGAAAAAAAAAAAGCCAATCTCATCCACTTCCCCGCGCGACAATGCTCAGCCCTCATTTTACTATGTTCAGCTCAGCCTGATGATTCCCAGTCATTAATTAGCATAATGTATCATAATAATTGTGTTTGTTGTCCCTTTCGAAGTTGAAATCTATATTAATTTATGATGTCCACAAAAACGTTTATTTTTTCAACCAGAAACATCGAGGGAGGCTGATGAATCAGTCCCCAAAGTGACTACAAACTGTTATTAAAATTTATGAAGAATAATGAATAACGAAGAAAAAATATGTCAAAATGTAGGCACTAATGAGGAATTAAATTAGGTTTAGCCCTTTGTATATAATTATGAGTCACACGGATTGCATACTGCATCTGAGCACCTGGGTTTAAGGGCTTTAAGAGTATAATAAGACACACCCGATAATGAATGATGGGCATGTTCACTCATTTCTGTGGGGCTAAATTCTGCATTTTGGACGCTGATCCAATAGGCTTTATTTCCCCGCTAAGCATACACCTTAGCCATTCGTGGCATTATGCACTATTTCCAATGGTTGAACAAAACTGATGGAAAAAAAAATGTAAAAAAAAAACCGCCCTATCATTCTAATAAGAATGTCATCAGCGCAAAATTCGTGCCATGTTTCGACAGCTCCATATTGAACAACAGATGGCATATATGTCATCAGAACGACATTTAATCCATTTCTTGGATTACCAAGTATATAGTATACGGTTCGATATGAGCCCTTTGGGGGAACTGATGACATGAACTACACGCATAATCATAAAACAATTTACTAAACAGCTTATTCATTCATCATGTAAAAAAAATTATAATAATAAAGAATAAATAAAATAAAGAACAAAAAAAATTTAAAAACAAAAAAACAAAAAAACTAAATCTAATAAAAAGTTAAAAAGCGAACCTAATGGAAACATATAACTTCAAGGATGTATTCTATTTCATCTCTTGTCAAGAGGGGGGACTGGAAATTACTATCTATGATGTCCCAAATGAGGCTAGCTTTAACTGCTGCTTCAAGATCAGAGGGCAAAGTAGAGCATGATTTATTAAAATTGAGGGATGTGATGCTTCTATTGTCTGACAGGAGGATGCTAGTGACAGAATTAATAGTGGCGTTTCTGTTATAACGCATTGTACAATGCATACGATGAAATCTATTTAACAGTTGAACTTTCAGAGGAGCAGTGCCTATTAATGGGGGTAACAAATTGCGATGAGTTCTCAACGGAAGGTTTAGAAGAAAGCGAATCCCTCTGTTATATTTCACACATATATCATCAATGCACGACTGACTCAGATTCCATGCCTGCAAACCATAGAACATCATACAATAGGCTTTAAACAACTTAATTATAACATCTAAACGAACACCTCTAAAATTGGCTTTCAATGAATTGACGTGAAAGAAATAATCACTGATCTTGCGAGTACTTTCTGGTGCTTCGTCAAGATCAAAAGAAACAATATTGCCTAAATGCTTCACCTGCTTTACACATTTAACTTTCTTTCCACAAATAGTGATATTGGACACACTGTGAGTATTGGATGAATGACTAAACAAAATAAATTCGGATTTAGATGGGTTAAACATTACATCAAAATTAAGTGCGAACACTTCGCAGATTTTGAGCATTTCTCTCAATCCTCTCAAAGATGGTGCCAGAAGAGTGAGATCGTCTGCATACGACAATGCACGAACGAAATGCTGCCCGATGTGACACCCTACACCCTATGCCGATATGAAAAGGGCTGTTCTGGTAATGCAATCAAGGATTTTTTTCACCTTTTTGTAATGTAATAGTGTGTGTGCGAGTAGCACTGTGCGAATAATTATACATTTGTAAACAAAATAACACGGGTCACTTGGGTAGAATTCATATCCCAACCATACATTATCATAAAGATAAGAAAATACTCAACACATTATTGACTGGCTCCTAAGCAATTAATCAATGCTTGAATGAACTAACTCTTCGCAGAGTACAAATGGTTTATGTAACTTGTCCATCCGTACATGATGCGCGTGCTTCTGTTGGCAAATATTCGCTTCCGAGAAATAGACAAAGAAGAGAAGGAAAAAAGCCACAGGCCTCGGTGCACCTGGCCAATCATGCACCCCAACGAAGTGCATATCCCTGAACTGTATGTATACAAGTTGTGTACCTGACACCTGTTGGTCATGTTGGGGGATACTAGTCAAAATTTAGAGTCAAAATAAATCATGGGCTATAACTGTTGCGTTATTAGTAACTCACCTAGTCTGTTTTAGTATTGGATAATTACCAAAGGTAGGCTATAGTTTCCATTTTATTTTCTGCCGGTGATTGGAATTAACTTCCTTGTACCTTCATTGCAATTTCACTCAGGAGTTTGTTCACATGTGACCTCCGAACATTCAGTTGCATTAATTACAAGTAGGAAGCCTTCTGTTGACACTAGTCATGTAAGAGAATCCTCCATTTTTTTCGCCATGACGTAATTTACGGTAGAACGTTTATAACGTAAATAGTGTTACATAAACACTTGTTTATGATCAACTTCAGTTCATTGTTAGTACACGCATGCATTAATGTAACAACCTGTACAGTTCAAGAATCCCCCAATAGACTTTCTCTCTCTCCTGCGTGTGTGTAGTCCTTTGCTGCATGTCACTTGGGATGAGTAATTAGAGGTCAAAGGTTAAACTTATTCAATTTTTTAGGTGTGGTTTTTATTTGGTCTTCTGGAAAATAAACAACTGTGGATGAAGTTTGCTTTCATATTTTCTTTTTACCAAGCGATTCTTGAGGCAGGAAGCATTGGCCCCATAGACTGACACTGTGAGCCACATAGTCATGCACATGTAATTGTCACCTTGTTCATTACACCTATGCTATGTATATTTAAAGCAAGACATACCTGTGTAATGATGTAACTATAGCATACCTGGTTAGATTTAAATTGGTCAGGAGATCCAAACAAAGCGATGACGAATAGAGAGGTTGTGCCATAATGTACGAGATTGCATGTTGATAGGGTTCGGACGACGAAGCAGAGAAATTCATCGATCTGTCGATTTCGTCTATGACAGAATTGAGCAGGATATTCCTCAGATTGGATTTATTGGGATATTGTTGTTCTTAATGACTATATTGTCCTTATTAATTTCCTTGTTTTCAATAGTCTCGTTACGCGAGCTGACCCATCCTTCCTACATATTCCTCTGCCTCTTCCTATCAGTTTCCCGCTCTTTCTTCCACCATATCAACAGACAATATATTCCCATACAACCACCTTCAAAGAAACTCAGCCCTCACTGTCTAATTGCGCAATTCTTTGAGCAAAACTCCAGCTAAGAGATGTATGCGTGCAAGTTTGGCATTTAGGGCCACAGAAGAGCGCAAAAATCAACATTACACTCCCTGGATGAGAACTCAGGCAAGAGATAGAAACATCAGATATATGTATACCCACATATCAAAGAACCTTTCGCATCCTCGTAGCTCCGCATTAACCTCACATCAAGGCCAACATGCTGTTTCTACTGACACGAGATGCAAACTTGAGGGATGGTTACCTCATAATCTAAATCATTGGCACCATTTCCTGTAATCGACAGAAAATTGCTCCGAAACAGTAAACAAGTGAAACCAGGTGTGGATATTGTGTAACTGTTGTGATTCATCATCGTTATCTGTTGGTCGGGAGTATAATAATATGAGTTGATTGACTTGGAGGAAACCTGCAGAGAGCTCCATCGTGGCAATAGTTGCGCAACGAATCAAAATGGTGTTGAATCTATTGTTTTTGTTTTTTTTTTGTTTTGTTTTTTTTTTGTTTTTTTTTTTTTTAACCATGTGCAGTGGGAAGCGTTGCAACATTGTTGTTGCAGACACGCGCATCCTCTTTCCTGCTTTGTGTCGCCGAATTCAATCAGTCATTGATCTCGACAGAGAAAGGGGGTTTATAAAAAAGAGTGATTTGCAGGGGAGCCCTTTGTCGTCTCTTCAACAGGTCTCTCTTTCTCACAAGAGAATATGTTCACTGAATATAAGATAGGTCTCCAGGGTGCTGGGTTAGACATTACTCCCGCAGGGGTAGTAGGCTATGAGGTATCCCATACGGTACTTCTCCCTGCATAATACAGTACATGGTCAGACTTGCGGGATCTGATGAAGTACTCTAAGAAATTTATGCATTTGATAAAAGGCAAAAATATATGTTACTCACGGAGACTCAATATATTCTGAGATAATTTATGTTAAAACTGAAGTTCAAAAACGAAATTAAAATGCCAATCTGAAGTTGATACCATCACCAATCATCGATGAACTTTAGATTGACAAGATTTGTACACAATTATATATACTTGCCAAGACGTTAATATATTGAACCCTATTTCTTTTAATTATGCATACACAACGCGATCGACAATTACAAAAGTTGAACACTAAACTCACAGAAACCGAGTGTTTCTTTGGGGGATCCGGATCCCGAGGGGGATCTCCGTCCTGGAACTCCGGTACTTCCGGTTCTTCCTCCATAATTTGCCTCAATAATCCGCCATTTTAATCCGTGTTCACAGTGCAAGACCAGTTCAACTTGTGGCGGGAACACTCGTTGCGGAGCGTAGAGAAGCAAAGCGCGAATCAATAGCGGACAGTGGCCCTACTCCTTTTCTCTTTCAATTACATACAGAAGCGGCTTCTGTCCTGTGTACATGCATTCTACACACCGTCAAGCAGAGCTCTTCAATCAAAACCTTGTCATTGTAGGTGGATGTTTTTATAGACACGGAATTCCTGCCTATTTCTGGACTCGATTCATTATGGGGATCCCTGAGGAGGCTGTTCTCAACCTGTATCATGCGGGGTTCAGCTTCTCGTCCCTACAGAGCTATTTATGGTCACTAGTCAAGGACTGTCCAAAGATCGAATTAGCCTGTTTTCACAAAACAAAAAACAAAAAATGTCTGGCGTCTTCGCAGAACGAAATCGATGGGCCTTGTACTGTCCAGTGGACTGGTCAGAAGTGAAAACCCGTGGCGGGTGCTCATAACCCTGATATACTATCTTTAAATGTGAAATAAACGCTGCGTCAGAGGGGCTTTAAACCACGAGCAAATGGCGGCACTTCCGGAGTGGAGTGAACATCCGGCTTGCAGCTGCTACTTCCGGGAGTCGCCAAGAAGGCGTAAAACCGCCCTTCATTCAAACTTTAAGTTCGGTGTCAATGTTTGGTTTAGTACTTTTTCGTGTTGGCTAACACACGAGGACCGTGGCCTACAATAAACAAAGATTCAATCCCAACAGGTTGCACAGATTCCATCGGTTGAAGATCCTTCAAAAAAGATATTGATAATAGATCATTGCTAACCTCAGTCACTGAACAGTTTACGTAATCATACACCAACAGAAGCGTTGATGATATGACTCACCGGATATGACGCTTCATATCCAACTGCTCAGTGCATTGAGGTATAAAAATTAGATCACGCATGCCCATTGAAAGCAATTGATCCAAAAGAGTGGCAGATCGATGTGAAAATACAATAATGCCTCTGACGCTATCGTAAAACATAGCCTCTTGCGTCGACGCCATGATTGATTCCAGCCCACTGACGCTACTCCCGAACATCGTGTGCGGCTATTTTGCTGTTTAAGGTCGTCTGTATGCAACACACATCTCGTCTACATCAAGCGTCTATCGTGCTGTTCCAACTTAATTACGTGTACCTCTTATCCTGAATAGAACCGAGAAATTGCGATTAACAATTAACATATTGTATTTAGAATCAGATCAATCCATCACTCGGGCCTCCTTTCGCACTGTTGAATCAATTTAGTCACAAATGTATAGTTGTATACACAGCATGGGCGTATTAATAGAACCCAAAGGGAAGTACCATCGTATATACATACTATTATTAGTAAGAGTATAATTAGGTATAATTATTGGACCATAATGGTTCTTTGGATGTCCAAGAATGTTGAATCAATTGTCGAGATGGCAAAAGGGATATACTTTACCACAATAAATTGCCCAATTTATCCCAATTAGAATCACATAAAAGGCGAGGACGTCATCATTGATTCCAGTTCAGGTTTCCTCTGTGAATAATTCACACGTATAGGCAGGCACACAACCTTCTCGAAACCGTTTTATTTCTGAAAATGCTAGGCTATCGATACGGTTAATAATGTTCATGGAATGTTTACTAGAAATGTGCACGAATTGTGAGACCAAAAATAGGAGCCATGTCTCGTATGGACGAATCCTAGATAACAGCCATGCACTCTTTATTTTGGCCAATAGACGCCGTTGTATTAATTTATTTAGAATTTATTAGTATTAACCGATCATAATTACCACAAATGTCTCCTGAATATGGACCCATAATGGCGTCCATAACAATGATGCCAGAAGTTTACGCTACTCTGTGTGATGAAGGATACTAGTATATGAAGTCTAGCAAAAGAGATTCGTGGTTGAATGACCTTATAGCAGGAAATTCAATTATTCTACTTGTCTGATTTTAATTCAGGTGTATGAAAAGCGATACACTTTTTTTTAAACAAAACCAAACCGTTGTCAAGTTAGCAGAATCAGGGTTAGGTATAATTTTATTCGCTGAGCCTATTGGTGATCGTGTGTTGCGGCGATCACTCATTTTCATGAATCATTATGAGCAGAGGCAAAGTAATCAAGCCGAAAGAAGAATTTGAATCCGAAAACGGTTCTGTGGTTAAAGGTAAGATTTGTCTATTTATTTTTTGTTTCTATATTTGGCTCGATCCCTTGATTTATAACATATAATTATTATGGCTGTAGTCCAATGGGTTTCATTATTTTGTGCAAATGAGATGCTTCAATCTGCAGCCAAGGTTTCAGACTGGTGAAAAACCTGGTTGACATTTCCATTATATTATTGGTTCTAACTTCTTACGTAAAAAAAAACAAAAACACATGTTTCAAACAAACAACCCAATATGTACCTCACTGGGGTTTCAGGTCCTCGCTAATTAACGCACCACCGGGGTGGGGGGGGGCAGCATCGCAGCCACCTCATCAGCCTGTCCTGTCCACACAAGTGCAGATTAGGTCACATGAAGCCACGTATTCTTCACGCTATAAGCCGTCGAAGCCTTCTTAGATGCTAAGTGCCTGCCACCCCCCAACTCAATGATTTATTTTGACGTGGAAAGGGAAGCTCGGAGCCGGGTGTGTCGAGGGCCCCTGCGACCTACACAACGGTCGCCGAGGGACACTGGGCCTTTGAACTGGCTGCGATACTTGGGCATATAGTGTGCATAACCTTGTATGTCTCCCCTGACTCTCTGCATATAAGCTACTCATGTTGAAACAACCCTGAACGCTTGATAGGGTTTAGCTATGTTGGGCGTAGCAAGGGGTTTGTGCCAACTGGTGATACCCTTTGTGAACTTGTGATGATCAATTATATAAACAAACAAGGCTTCCACCTACGCCCTCTCCTCCTCCTTTATATAAATGATATACACGATTGGTTTTATAAATGGTCTTCACCCTCATTTATCCCCTTGGGAATTCTGTATACTCTGGTATGGTATAGTTGGGACATAGAGAAGAGCAAATTGCATTTTTATCGAAGGCAAAAATCAGCAGCTCTTGTTTATATATTGACAATGGGATCAGATATTCATAATTGGCAATCTTCCAAACAGACTCAGTGATTGATGAACCGACTGTCGAATCAACTCGTATATTTCCCAAACCATGGTTTACACAGTATAGCTATGCTGTGTACACAATTTATCTTACTGTGTAACAGCGTTGATTTACAAACAATATAATTGAATAATACAAGGCAGATTGAGGTCATGCAGAGTAAATATTAATACCCTCGTTCCAAAATGTGCGACAAATCACCAGAAATTCATTTCATAATCTTCGCTGCAGCCATAAAGAACGATGCTTCCTGAACATTTTGGTGGAAGATTTATCAAAATATGTCAATTATTTCCGAGATAGCTGTGCCCAAAAAAGGCTAGGAAGTGACGAAGGAGCCAGCCGAAAGGAGCGGCACGGCCATGTCCAATTTATATTCAGAATCTGTTGACAAAGGAAACCTGCTGTTGCTATGGCGACGGCGAAATGTACAGTCTAAAGTTGAATGCTAATTTCCTGACATAATTGTATCTACAAAACCACATCACCATATAATATTTCATTCTTTCATAACTTTCCGTAATCTATTGATTTCCATGATTAATCAATTTAATTTATCTTCACATAACTCCCAAGAGTCCTTGTCTATTTACAGCCACAGACAGGCAAGCACCCTCGTTGTGCAAGTACAACGCAGAGCAGTATATTAACCCGAGGTGGCCAAGGAATGGTGTTAGACTGTTAGCACATCTACACTACAGCTAGGGCGCACGGCAGCTTCAGACAGAAATGCTGTCTCGACTGACAAGTGAACAAATGAGTGAAATGCCATCGACTTTATCACCTGGAGATCTCGGAGCGGCGGCGTCAGATGATTTGAAAGGCTAATTCACGGAATAAAGACCACCTATTGCAGAGCCCCTATTCCCAGCTGTGACGTCAGAACCCGTAGTTCAATTCAATTTGCGAGTGTTTGTGTTCATACGACACCCTCGATCTGGTTGTTGTCTCGATCTATTGATGAATATTTAGACTTTTAGGTTAAAGGGAATTAACTCGATCTTCTGAATGCTACACATTATTTGGTATACGCCCCCAAACAATGCCGGTCTTGAGTAAGATCACTTTCTCCCCCAGCGCCATTCACATAGACAAGGACTGTCTTGTGCTTTCCCGAAATATATCTTGTCACTATAGATGTGGAAAGGTCGTTGAGGCTCTACGTGTCTGAAAAAAAAAATGCCGGCTCAGCTCTTTTGTGAGAAATTGCCAGCGAATGCTCGTCCAAAACGCCGACAGAGGAGAAGGAGACTTCCGAACGAGGGTCATGATCAAGAGATGAAATAAAAGAACTTCATTGGCACAGTACAAACTGTTATAACTCCACCTTGTACATTAGTACATTGTATGCACTCAATATCTGAAACAATTACGTATACATTATATTTCCATGCACACAAAATCAGATTGGTTTCGCTTCCACAGAAGTTCCATTAAGGCGAAATGAAACACACAATGACATCATAAATATTATAATTACCGACTTATATCATTTAACTGTGTATTCTCGATAAATACATTGCATTCATCAGAAGCGCATAGGATGTATTTGGTTAATCCGCAGACGGGCAGCCAAAGAACGCCAGGTAAATATCTGTTAGGATACGTAAACGGTTGTGATGCTTCATGCATCGGTAGAATCGAATATTATTTACCACTTCTGTTTGGTGTCCAGTTTTGCACACTCGGTACGTAGCAGCCGTCCCTTTATTAGTTTGGAAAAGAATTTCGGTTATATCACATATTAATTATATATTATATTTAACTGAATTGAACTGATATAAGATACCCCCCCCCCCACTTGTGGCTGGCGAGTGCTGCATGGTGATTCACCTCAGACTCGGTATTTCTCTCACTCGTTGTCTCTGGGGGTTAACCGGGGCATTAGCACCCCATGGAGGCCGTTATGATCGCTAGTGGTCGCTGATTAGATGAGAGGAATATTACGGTAATTCGTCTATATGCCAATTAAGGTCAAAGGTCAATATAAAAATGGTCGACTTATGCTGCATTAACCTCCATTGAAAAATAATGTGAAATTCGGTGTATTGTTGTATATGTAGAAGTGCAGCTGAGGGTTTGTTTTGTTGGTTTAAGTCTAGCCTAGGCCTACTTTTGTGAATTATGAGTTGAAGTTGCACCTTCAAGGGCCATCATTTGTTTAGTTCAATGTTAGAGCGTTGGACTTTCAATCCAAAGATAAGGGGTTCGATACCCCTCGGTGACTACATACGAACGTACAGTCTCTTGGGTCAGGACTTAAAATGGGGAGCCAATAACCATGCCACGAAATAAATATTCGTCATTTATGGACAGCGCTTTGAGCACTTCGGTGGATATTGCGCTATTTGGGCTATACAGGAATCAATTATTTATTTATTTCTATTTATATAGGAATTTCTCTTCCAGTAGCAATCCTTGATTTCGCTGAGGCTCTATGACCTGCTCAAATAAATCACGACTTAGCATTTAAGTTAAGATCAGATAAACATTTAATGCCCGAAGGGATGTGTTTGGCCACAAGAATTAATTGAAGTGATTGATGAAGGGATGAAAGTTCTCTTGAAGCGAGCTGTACAAATTCTTGGAATCGACAGTCTTCTTCCAGATGGTAGCAGCTTGTAGTGGATGGCGCTGATCTTGCATGATCTTCTTTGCAAGTTTGATTGTTCTTTTTTCAGTAGTGGTTTTCACATTCTGATTTCTGAGAGCAATCAGTTTTTGCCCTGTGTAAGCATTTCGTTCCATCTTCGCCATTACAATGAGACTGGTGATGATTAAGATGAGTATGATAACTTGTAGCCTTGTCGCCACTGAGCAGCGCCACAACATAATCCAGGGACGAATTTAGCATTCAAATGTTCTTTTATAGAAGAGGAATGTAGATTTTACAGTTTCCACTTCCAGAATTCCAATCTTGACGTAATAAATTCACAAATTTATCCAAAAACAAGAAGAGAAATTTGAAATTGCGTCCTTCTCTTTTCGTCATCATGGAAACACATCTAACGTAACTAATAATTATGACTAATATGACTACTGTAGACGATCAATCAAGAATGATAAACTAGTATTCAGGAGCTAATTATATGTGTATGTAATGAAAATATCGCTCAAGTGACGCAATTACTATGTGTATAACGAAGTCTGCATCCGATGCGTTATGATTTTTTATAGAAAAAGCACCTCTCGAAATACGCCGAGCAAAACCTCTATTTTTGCTCGGTTGCATAGCTCAGATGAAAACAGAAAGTAAATGTTAACTCTATGCAGCGTTATATACGGATGAACATCTATATATTTATACATCTATAGAATCGTGAAGAATCGAGAAAAAAAATCGGTTGATCAAATTGCAATAAAAATGGGGCCTAATTTCGAAATTTCATCTGTTAGTATGGATGCCTTCCGATATAACCTGTCAATTGGCTTTCAAACATGAAAATATCGAGGTATGCATGGTCCTCTTCTCTGGACTTGAATGGGATTATCAATGGACTTTAATAGGTGTAACTACATTGATGATTGAATTCCCCTGGACAGTGCAGCTCATGGTTATGAGCCCACCAGGAGACTTCTCTGGGGGAGCTCTAAGTCTCTCCATGAACGTCCATCCAGGAGTCCTAATTAAGCGTAACACAAGCATGGTCACCTGGGGTCGTAGCATTTACCCAAATGGACAACATTAGACCCACGCTGTCCAAATGGACGAACAAAAATGCGATACACTAATTGTAGCCAAATAATTATTGTACTTCTGCTTTTTAATTGTGGTCGGATCCCATGTGCCGCTTCGTATCGGTCACTCAGAACTGCTCAGAACATAGAGATATATTGCGATTAGATTCCTATGCATGCAATATACCACCAGGTAGGACTTCGCTCCTGAACAGTGTCCATCACGTGTGCCGTCAACTTCGCGATTGATAATTTAGAAACTCGAGAACAAAGATCGATTGACATTTTTTGGCTTACACGACGGTATATTTGCTCACAGTGGAAAGATTTGCTGCTGGCCTGGTTGGTATAATTATGAGGAGCTCTATGTTGTCTCCACAAAATCTATGGCATCCGCTGATTGGTCGAAAGCCAATCCTCGTGGTATAATATATCAAGTATACAAATATTTATAAGTTATGCATAACTTAATGGGTTGTATCCTCTGTAGCATTTATTTATGAATTGTGATCTACATCTATACAATGTTTTCGATAGTTGCATCCATTTTATTCATTTCAGTTCTTCTTCGCAAAATGAAAATAACTCGGCTTCTATTCTTGGTATGGATCATCGTGGTTACCATGGCAACATATGCCTGTCGAAAAATTGTCCTTCCTATCCCCGATTTCGGTAGGCAAAAACAATGAGGTAAAATCTGAAATATCGCTAATAATTGTTTTTTTTTTTTTTTTTTTAGCAGACACCCCGTTTCCCTAGTGGCCTAGTCCTAGCTATGTACTAAACAGACAGAGACTCAATCATGCAAGACTTCGAGTTCACGAGAGATGAACTTATGCATGACTATAGAGCTATCTAATAAAAGATAGAGAAACTGCTTTTTAAATATATCCATTGTAAACTCATTTATGCTTACGAAATTGCCAAATCTCTATTTTTGTTTCCAAACTCACCAAACACAAACATACCTATCAAAGCAAATGATGAGAACATTTAACATGAATTACCGGTGTCTCAAACTGAAATAGTCACCACGGTAATTTCTGTGAGTAAAATGGGCGTGTCACCGCGATATGCGAACAGCATGCAAACGAAGACAGATCGCTGCCTATGGAATGGGTGTAATTATCTGAGTATAAACGCATGAAATATGAATGCAGGGCGCAGGGGAGTTTTTTGCTTCATCCCAACCGGGAAAGGAGTTCTTCCTTCGCAGGTTAATTATTCATAGAGTATCGTCAGCGTCACGTGAGATGAACAACAATTCGGTTTGGTTTGAAAACGTGAAGCAGTCTTTTACACAGCGAATTCAGACACAAATATATTCATGATGTAGATCCACATGTTGTGGTTAAGTCTGGGTTATCAGAGACCGAGTGGGGAGATGGGGGAGTCTTTCCGAAACAGCTCGAGTTCACAATCTTCCGCCATGTTGGATGCGTTGTGCATTTTTAGAATCGCCTTTCCCTCGATGCTGATTGCTGATTGGTTCTTGGTGATTAGCTCAATCTCTGAGGGATTTCCAGGCCGTTTATTTTGTGTGCGCCATTGTTGAGCGTGTTGACTATAATTAATCAATAAGATCGAAATTGTTGTCTAGGAATGGTAGAGATATTTATAGTTTGGTCTATTCTTCCAAATACATGTAGCACACAACATAATTATTGCTGTTCTTATTGAGGATATAATTAATGCATAATTAATGCATAATTAATGCATAATTAATGCATAATTAATGTGAGTACATCTAACAACATCTAACAAGCAGGCGACGGCCACACCACCAGTCGCTTGGAGCGGCCAGCTGGGTGCTACACAATGATTAACATAGTCCCCGACGGCAGGAATCTTCGACCTCCAATATGAAAAGTCTTCATTTAGACCAATTCGTAATTTAAAAGATACAATTGTATTAAATGCCACGTTGTTCAGTTAACTGTAGAGTCAGGTTACGGAAACGCCATGCGGAGATATAATCTAATTGCTGATCTTGTGAAAGTCAGCCTCGCCTCATACCATTCAGATAACCCAGAATATTATTATTATTATTATTATTATTATTATTATTATTATTATTATTATTATTATTATTATTATTATTATTATTATTATTATTATTATTATTATTATTATTATTATTATTATTATTATTATTATTATTATTATTATTATTATAAAATCCAATTAAGGAAAAACCAAGTAAACCGAATCGAACAAGCATATACTCCGTGCGCGGGTGAAGTGCACATTATCCCTTGCAACATAATCAGCATAATATACATATACAAAATCATACAACACAACCACACAGCCCCATGAACAATCACTGACCTTGACCCTGCGTCTGTCCTTAATGACGTCATCATTGGTGATGTCATTCAGTGAGACATCCACTGGAGACGCCTGTTCGACCACCCGGTCGCTACTCCCGTATGTATCCATCTAACAAGACCAGTAAGTGGGTTCGCTTGTAAGTAAGCAGGTAAGTAAGGGGGGGGGAGCAGCTGAGCGGCTGCGTGAGCGTTAATCATCTTGTTCATGCATTGGAGTCTGTGGCAAACGAAGAAAACACTTGCAGCGTTTAAAGGAACAGAGGAGGCACACGTGCACTTCCACTTGCACCGGCATTAGCGGTCTCGAAAGGCCAAGTGGCAAGAAATTCGGTTAACGCCACAGTAATCGACGGGCGATAACTTTGTTAAGAAATGCCACCAGACGAAATGAAAGGAGAGATACTGAGGGGGGAAGACTGGATGAAAGGGGAGGAGGGAGGGGGCTCGGGGGATAGAGAAAGAATG
>KB308943.1:129941-160867 GCA_000328365.1 Capitella teleta | reverse complement strand
TCGATGGCCGCACCACACATCTGCGGCTGGGTGGCTCGCTACTTGAGCACCTTCCCGGATGGCGCACCACCAACACCTCTCGAGGTGAAGGATTACCTGCAGGCAAATGGCGGCACCAGGGATGTCATCAACCTGGAAGCACCCAAGGACACCACTCCCAACATCATTCTCTACGCTGCATGCGAAGAGTAGAACTTCTGAGATTCGGTTTAATAAATCCCTTTCTCCATATTTTTTCTGTGTCATTAATTCCTTGGCTTTGCTTGGAAAATGAGCTAAGCTAGCTGAAGAGTTTAGCTAAGGTTATTATTACTGTATCCTTATAGCCTATTAGCTGTAGCTCAAAGTTTAAAGGGTTCTTTAATATCGTCATTTAATTCATTCCAATTCCTCTGCTTGCTATTTAAACTGAGGTCAAAAAGAAAGGTACCTGTTTTCATATTGCAAGACCTGAGAGAAAACACAAGTGTATGAGTTGTCAGCATGAATGCAGTCATCTGAAAGCATACATTGTGCATTTCAAAAGTCAGAATCAGTTTCCAATGCTTTATTCAACCAGAATTGAAATTTTGGGTAGAACATATCAACTTTGAACAATTCAACCACGAATAAAAAGTTTGAAACCAAAGTTAGACATTTGGATTCTCTGACTGTAGATAGTTTGTTTGCCACCTCTGTATCCATTATGGCAAGATTGACGGACTCCCAGAAAGGGAGCGCCCTTGAGATGCTTGAAGCAGGATTGTTCACGGACCACGTTGCACAACCTTTTGGGTGTTGCAAAAAGACAATCCGAAAGCTACGACTGAAGTTTGCGGAAACTGGCTCCTGGAAGAATCGACCGTCATTCCCATATCACCCGACTTCAAACCCACTGAGCATCTATATGGGATGAACTCGGGTGGCAAGTGATTGCTAGGAGACCAGCAATGCGCAGCGCTCTCATCATGATGTTGCAGGAAGAGTGGGAGAGAATCCCGCAGGACGCAATACCGAACTTAATCCGCAGCATGCGAAGAAGGTGTGTGGCTTGTGTTGACACCCGAGGAGGTCACATCACTTGTTGATCATTTTAAACGTCGTTTCGGCATTAAAATTTATCGTTTCTGACATTTTTTATTTATTTATTTATTTTATTTTTTTTGGGAGGGGGGGGACACCACCTTCCAAAACGGCGCTTCTGAATGATTCAGGGTCCCTTACAATCGCCGAGAGTCTGGCATAAAATTCATGAGTGGTAATAATTCCCACACTTTAATGGTGATGGACAACGGGACAGAACGAGCAAAAACCAAATAAAGAAAAGACAAGAAGAAGGATGCATGTACATGTATTAAATAGTTTATCCACTGGAACGAATAAACAATATAAATAGGTTAATCTCTTCGTAAGTTATATTCATGGAGCTATTGCAGCAGGTTTTTGCTACATATGAAACAACAGGATTCGTGATATTCTTTCTTACAGTTTCCGAGAAAACAACTGGATTTAACCTGGTTTTATTGGAGTAACAATTAACCAGGGGTCAACATGGAAATCTTCAAACTGGAATAGGCGTGTTGTCTTTAAAAACACCTCATAAAGAGGAAATTTCTTACTATGCATGCTATTGAATACAAAGACATGGCTTTTCATACTATTCAACAGCCCATTATAGTCATCGGCGAACTGCACACAGATATTTACAAGAGCTCGAGCAGATCAGAATGTTTGAGCTATCAGAGTTGTATTATTTGCATAACTTACCAGTAAACAAATGACCAATAATTATAGCAACCGAAGCCACTATTCTGTAAACAACATAGAAGAGTATCCATATTAATACAAAAGAGAACTGGTGACAGTACAGGCTCTCATTTGATTTCATTCCAACATTGAAATGGAGGTGATACCTTATTTTGCCATTAGAATTCAAGAGTCCGAAGCATGTACATAGAAAGCATTAGCTTGATAAGCAGCTAGGGAACAGAAACAACCACGACTGCTTAGCAAGCCAACCAAGTTTACATAGTGGACCCAGTCAAATGCGCGGGAGGCGTCTAAGAGGCCAACACATTCCAGCTTTTCTTCTGAATGTAACAATCAATCACTTCATTCCGAATAAATGTATACTGAGTTGTGCTCTACTCAAATTTTATTCTAAACTGTTGATCACTTGTACTTGGAACAGAGGATTGCTTTCTTGAGATAATATTTATGGTTAAGAATTTTCAGCAATACGCTACTAATAGCCACTGATCTAAAATGGAGTCACCGTAAAATTATTTCCTGTTTTGGGGAATTGACCTAATTGTTTAAATATTAGGACAAAACAAAAAATAAAAATATTTAAAAAATAAAAATAAAATAAAAACCCCAATTTAGAACGAGCAAATTTTCAAACCTTTCAAACTCGATATACTTTTAGGCATTTTCCCATAACAAGCGTGATGTCTTAAAACGTGTAGATGCAAAGGGCAAGCCTGTCGTTTGAGATGAATGTTCTATCAATCGACATCACATCAAAACAATCAGAGGTCCTCTTTAAGTACGCTGCAAACTCTGTGAAAAATGAGCACAATATACCTTGCATGGACCTGTACATAATTTCGACATCTGATTTAAAGGATCTTTCAGTTTGCTATAGTTTTATATACCATTCAAAGTCTAAATAATTTTAAACATGTGTTCAGTGACTTCAGATAAGTATTGTGATTATTCAAACAAGTAGTCGGAAATTGAATCTAGTAGAATCTGATAGTTATAGCTATCACATTGTTTGATGTACAAGTACTTGCGCAGGTGTTGGCTTCCCATAGATTGGCCAGCATGCCGCCCTCAACAACGAAAGAGGTATATATATAAGGACCAGTGGTGGCAAGCATTCAGCATCCAACCATGGCTTCCCTCAGACTCCTTGTGGTTAGCTTCTGCTTCTTGGCAGCATGCCAAGCGAGAGCTCCTCTCGTCAACACAAACCAGAAGTCAGTCGTTGCCGGCGAGTACCTGGTCGTGCTGAAGGCGGGCAGCGTGGGTCTGGCTTCATCTGCTAACGTCAACGTGCTAAACAGCTTCAACATCAATGGATGGAGAGCACTGCACGTCAGCGTCGAGAGCAGCATGCTTGCTGCTCTGAGAGACGATTCGAACGTCGAGCTGATCGAGGCTAACACGATGGAGGCACACATTTCCTGCACCGAGCAGGATGCTGGCAGTGAGATCTGGGGCCTGGTCCGAACGAGCTCAAGGGCAGATAATGTCGACTACGACACCGAGATGTACTGGATCGATGCAGATGATGGCAGTGGCGTCGATTCTTACATTGTCGATACTGGCATCAACATAGCACATGTCGACTATGGCGGAAGAGCTAGCCACGGCTTCACTGCTCCTGGCATCGGCGAAGGTAATGATGATCTGAACGGACACGGCACCCACTGCGCTGGCACCGTTGGAGGCAGCACTTATGGTGTGGCCAAGAACACGAACCTGATCGCCGTCAAGGTGATGAACCGCTTCGGCAGTGGCCTCACCACCGACATTGTGGCCGGCATCGAATATGTGACCACCCAGCACCAGGCAAGCACCAGCAAGAAGTCTGTGATGAACATCTCCCTGGGCAGCGCAGGCGACTCTCCCGCCATGAACGGCGCCGTGGAGGCCGCCATCGCTGCCGGAGTGCACGCTGCCATTGCTGCCGGTAACAGCAACGCTGATGCCTGTAACTTCAGCCCCGCCCGTGTCGAAGATGCCCTGACCACTGCCGCTTCCAACATCGCTGACGACATGGCCAGCTTCACCAACTACGGCACATGTGTGGATGTGATCGCCCCTGGCCAAGATATCCTTTCCACTTGGATCGGATCCAACACAGCCACCAATTCCATCAGCGGTACCTCGATGGCCGCACCACACATCTGCGGCTGGGTGGCTCGCTACTTGAGCACCTTCGAGGATGGCGCACCACCAACACCTCTCGAGGTGAAGGATTACCTTCAGGCAAATGGCGGCACCAGGGATGTCATCAACCTGGAAGCACCCAAGGACACCACTCCCAACATCATTCTCCACGCTGCATGCGAAGAGTAGAACTTCGGAGATTCAATTTAATAAATCCTTTTCTCCATATTTTTTCTGTGTCATTAATTCCTTGGCTTTGCTTGGGAAATGAGCTAAGCTAGCTGAAGAGTTTAGCTAAGGTTATTATTACTGTATCCTTATAGCCTATTAGCTGTAGCTCAAAGTTTAAAGGGTTCTTTAATATCGTCATTTAATTCATTCCGATTCCTCTGCTTGCTATTTAAACTGAGGTCAAAAAGAAAGGTACCTGTTTTCATATTGCAAGACCTGAGAGAAAACACAAGTGTATGAGTTGTCAGCATGAATGCAGTCATCTGAAAGCATACATTGTGCATTTCAAAAGTCAGAATCAGTTTCCAATGCTTTATTCAACCAGAATTGAAATTTTGGGTAGAACATATCAACTTCGAACAATTCAACCACGAATAAAAAGTTTGAAACCAAAGTTAGACATTTGGATTCTCTGACTGTAGATAGTTTGTTTGCCACCTCTGTATCCATTATGGCAAGATTGACGGACTCCCAGAAAGGGAGCGCCCTTGGGATGCTTGAAGCAGGATTGTTCACGGACCACGTTGCACAACCTTTTGGGTGTTGCAAAAAGACAATCCGAAAGCTACGACTGAAGTTTGCGGAAACTGGCTCCTGGAAGAATCGACCGACTTCAAACCCACTGAGCATCTATATGGGATGAACTCGGGTGGCAAGTGATTGCTAGGAGACCAGCAACGCGCAGCGCTCTCATCATGATGTTGCAGGAAGAGTGGGAGAGAATCCCGCAGGACGCAATACCGAACTTAATCCGCAGCATGCGAAGAAGGTGTATGGCTTGTGTTGACGCCCGAGGAGGTCACATCACTTGTTGATCATTTTAAACGTCGTTTCGACAATAAAATTTATCGTTCCTGACGTGTTTTTTTTTTTTTTTTTTTTTTTTTTTTTTTTTTTATTATTATTATTACTATTTTGGACACCACCTTCCAAAACGGCTCTCCTGAATGATTCAGGGTCCCTTACAATCGCCGAGAGTCTGGCATAAGTTTCATGAGTGGTCACTTTTAACAATCTCTCAAGCATTTAAATTCTGTGTGAAACTGTTCTCCTGTTTTTGTGAATAGCTTTAATTACCTAATTCAATGCCTCACCAGAGGCTTTCGTGTGCCTTACCATTAGGCAGAGAGAAATGCACACGCATTTTGGAACAAGCGTGTTTGAAGTGAATTCTATATCTTGGTTGGTGTCACGTTCGATCATAGACTTTCGTGATACCATCAAATAAATTATCCGATCCGATTGTTAACAATTAGAGACGTCAAGTGTGCAGTCTTTCCCATAAAACAAATCTTTCACTCATCTCATTTGAAGATATTTTGCCTGAGTAAGAATGTAAGAAATTAATTTTGTCTTGAATATTATTCATAGTTGACATAAATTTCTAAAATTGGTCTCTTGACACAAAAGGTCATAGAATCGACCTAAAAAGATTTCGAAATGATCAGAGATCCTCCTTAATATGCTTCAAAATTCATCTCAAAGTCAGCACATATTGGTGCGGAAATGGTTCTGACAAAATAACAAAAAGGAGCTGGTTTGTTCATTTATTCATATTGAAAAGATCATCATTGGTGTAATTAATAATGAAATACACAAACCTGTATATTTTCAACACTAGTATTCACAATCCCTCTTTTGGGGAAGGGGAGTTATTCGTTTGATTGCTATACACTGCGTATAGCATTGTTAGAATATATGTAGAAAGCAGTGCATGTGCAGTTTGTTGTACACTGCATAACACATTGAAAAAGTAACAGATTATCTTCGCAGTTCCTACTTTGAGACATTCGTGGCCTTAGTACGTATAATACTTACAGCTAAATGCATATTTAATGCACACAAAAGTACCTTGGAACTTCAGAATGTCAACTTTACATGAACAATATTCTGGAAATTAAGTTTTGACAAAACATAATTATTACAAGTAGGCGGTGGTATCTGGCATGTTGCGGTCCATATCTTCGATGGAATTGTTATTGGCTTGTCCGAGTTGCACGGAGTTGCTGATAGAAGAGTTTGTTCTGGACAGGTGACCGTTGGTTTCCGGACTATTGTGCGAGTGGCCGCGCATCTTAGTGGAAAGTGGGACATATCCTTGGTGCCAGATATCGGCCAGGCAGACGGCCGAGTGGAACCGGTAGAACAGCAGCAAAGGGAGGCTGATATTACTGATAATCAGCCAAGCGCTGATGCCATAGAAGGCGTCTGCAACATAAACATCGCTTTTCTTCGTCTCCATCGTACGGAAGATCCAGGCAGAAACATTAGCCAGGATCATGAGTGAGAGCAGGCCTCTCCCTGGCATAGCCTTAGCCTGTTCTTCATTGGCGGGATAGCGTCGTAAGCCTGACATAACGGCAAATACTTGGATTATTATCTGAACAACCGACAACAGAGCACTGATGAAAGTTAGGATGTGCAGGTAATCTTGATCGACGTCCACCAGGTAAGTGGCAGTCGAAGTCATGATTGCCACCTCGAAGGTCACAGCACCAGCAAGTGATACCATCAGAAGGACGTCATCTACTGAAGTTGGCTTCGCGACAAACGCGAGTGGGTTCATCTTGTATATGACACCCAAGGTTGCCAATAACATGATGGCACTCATGCCAATATCAGTGGACAGGTAGATCAGCTGAGCCTCGTCCTTATCGGTGTCCAACGCATAGAAGAAGAGGATGCTGGACACAATTACAGCAGCTAACATCAGCCCACCCATAAATATACCAGTATTTGATTTTGACGTTGAATCGTGGTGTCCACCATCCGAGGCCTTATGATCGTGCTCGCTGAAACCGAGGAACTTGGGGACTTTGATGAGGTTGTGCAGCCCTTTGACCATCTGGTTGCTACCGAATTCAACCAGATCGTTCAGCTCGACAAGAAAGATAGCCACTGTGCCCATTGCTATGAGCGAGTACTCGAGAACGAATGGGAAGAGGAAGGGCGTCATTATGACGAGTACACCGCTGTAGACTAAACACCCTGAGGAAAATAATCTATGCGTGTAAATAAATCAGATATAAAACATGGCGCACCTTCAGCCGTGGTGGTAGGCCCAGACATTGCAGCGTGCGTATCATTAGAGATCGTATCGTTGGCATGCTCATCGTCTTCATGGTGTAAGTGGTGCAAGTACTCTTCCAGTATCTCGCTAGTCAATGTTCTGATCCAGATACAGAGATTGGTTGCAATGAGATGATGGTAACCAATACGAATCAACGGGAAATGCTTGTGTACGTGGATCTACAATGAGAGGTTATGGATTGTCGAAGTTCAGCGTTGCCGCTTACTGATGGATTCTTCAAGAGGAAGAATGTCTGGAGGAGCACAAAGATGAATCTGAAGATATAGACCCAGCCATACGTCTGCTTCTTACAACCCTCGGGTGGATCGCTCATTGCATACTCAATCTCCAAGCACACATAGATCATGTTACCAATTGCAAACACTGTGAACGAGTATCATAGATAAAGCGTATGGTCATCACGATGTGCTCACTCAATGTCCCAAATCGCAGGAATAAACTGGATCCTTCATGGTCAAAGATGTTCCCTATGGTCGAGAGATCCAACCAGGCCACTTCCTCCTCGTCCTCTCCGCTGATAGAGCCCTCAGTCGAGGATCTCTTGAGGTCCTTTTTATCGTTTTTCTCTTCCAGGAAGTATGAATTGCGATCGTTGTTTGTGCGCTTGGTTGAAGGTGGCATTGGACTCGAACTCAGTGACATCAGCCCGTCTTCGCTCCGTCGCAAATTTGCAATTAAGTTGAACTGGGATGGCTTACTGCCGTGATGGTGATCGTCATGGCGACAGCGTAATTCGTAGAATTGAATGTACGCAATGAACGCGATCGCAACTACCGTGAGGTACAGTTGGAACACCTAAAATTGAAAGGAAAAAAGTCGCTGAGACCTCTGCTGCGTTATTTGCCAAACCAAGTGGTATTCCGTTCGCAACCACTCGTCTTGAAGTGCCTCGGCCATCGGGAAAATGATGCCAAAGATGACGAGGATCGTAGCATACACAGGACCCAACCCTTGGCTGTAATCGTTTCTGAAAGGTCAACAAATTTGCTCCAACTATGATGTTATGTTATAGTAATTAGTTTACCTTGTAGGTTTATGCTTTTTGCTTGTGTGATCCATGATTCCATGGCCCTCGTTCAGGTGAATGCTGAGAGTGGATGCTTGTCTCGTCAACCCATTTGGTCGAGTGCTGATTTCCTGGACATCACCTGAATGTTAGGTAATAAAATGAAACATGGTTTTGTTTATCAGCAGCACAATATCCCAGTGATTATACTAGTAGTTCACACATAGAAACCCTATTTGGTCCAAGTATAAACAGCACACACTCATATACAGTTGATCGCGCCTACCTGCTGCCATGTCGGGGTGCTCCGTGCTGCGCTGCTCAGATTAAAGTGATCTGCACGCGATGCGATGTGCTAAGCAGATAGACTTACAGAAGTGGTTATTCAATAAGCCCATCCCGAGTACCCGGTGCTTCAGAGTCCCATTCAAGCAATCTTCACGAAACCCTCATCAAGTGACAGCTGCACTTAGGGTCAGTCTTCGGTACCGCGCTAAATTTTGTACGCTGTCCACTGTAGTAATTATATGCATTTACGCCTCGGTTATTTTAGAAAAACTCTCACTTTCTAAGAATTGTTATTTTTCTGGTTGTAAGTTTTTTTTTTTTTTTTTCGGGGGTGGGGGGCCGGGGGTTGGGGTGCGAGAGGTGTGAAGTTCTGTTCATTTTTTTTTTCTACATTCCGATCAATGGATGCATAAACTGGCTGGCTAAACATAGAATCATCATAATAATGAATACTAATATTATTTTTTTTTTATTTACACAATACAAAATGTAAAATTATAAGATAAAGTTTTTATGTGCTTAACATAAAGGAAAATTACATGCCTTAATAATAAAAGAGATTCACAAGGTCAAGAGAGTCATGGGTGCACAGTGCCATTTCACATGTGAGAAAACGATGGTAAGCGCCCTTCTTCTTCCTGGTCGAAAAACGTCTGATCCAGTGCTGTGCGTAGTATTAAATGATATGTACCTTTGCATAATATATTATCTTGCGCTAACATCTCTGTCGAAAAACTGCACAGGCACTGCATTATTTTTTTTTCTTTTATCTGGGTTAATGGCAGGATTATGCTAAACATTGCCCAAGTTCAAAGAGACTCCGCCAAATAGCAAATTTATGTGATGCAATGCAAGTGCCTCGACATAACCACTCAATTTGATCTTAAAGCTAACTTGAGGGACTCACAAGTCTGTTCCATCCAAGGCAAGGAACCGAGAGAATGTCCCACAATTGGTTCTATCGAAGATCTTTATGGGAGTGATGGGGGGTTTCGGGAAGTGAATGATACGGGCACGAGAACAAAAGGCCCGGGACCGGGTTTCCCCCTACTCTTATCGATAAATCCCAAGGATTCTTTATCCTGCATACCACCATAGACAGTAGTACACAGCACCCGGCCTTGTTACGCAGTTGGGCAGCACTGCAGAGTCACCGAAGAATTACAATTATAACGGATTACAATTATAATTCACAATCATAACGCCCGTGGCCTGATCGGGTCTCGAACCCGGGACCTCGACCCCTACGGTCAGCATAGGATTGCAGACAGCGGTTTAACCCACTGTGCTATTCGGTGCCCCCTAAGATCTTTACGAAAGCTAACAGAAATCCAAGGCACCCTATTTATTTGCACATAATTATATATGTCAAAATATAATTATTCAATGAGATACACATAAATCACACAACGTACTGTGCAACCAGCGCAACAATAACCATTACAAATATAAAAATATATCAACACATGCTGAGAGCATCTCGGAGGCAACCCTCAGCACACTTTTATTCATCCTTGTTTGCTATGGTTACTAAACCGAGAAGATCGTCCGCATGACAACGTCAAAAGCCACATTATACTATTCGGTGAAGTATAGTATTCTTAAAACTTATACAACTATTATTTGGTAGAAATTGAATCTGCTTTGTGATTGTATGTTTATAAAAAATATTTAACATTCATCATGTTCATGATATGTTCACATATATGTTTGACTTAATAGGCATTCATGTATTCCATGATTTACAGGCAAAGGCACTCAGTGTTGTTATTTCTACGCCTCTCTTAATGGGCCCCTCAAGTAGTATCTCCTTAATTATAACGATAACAATACTCATCTACAATCACATTAAGCGGTGCTCATCAAAGTAACAGACAGAACTCCAAGTATTCTTCAAAATCGACGAGAGAATTTGTGGTGTATTTGAGAAATTGCAGCCGAAATTTCTCAATGTGTTGCATTCTGGGTGCCCATGTGATGCGAATAGAATGTTTTCACCTATTGTCTTTACTTAATGGGGTTTTTTTTTTCTATTTTTATTTTTTCAATTGTTTTTCTTTTTTTTTTTTTCAATCTGATGGCTCACTGGCCTTTGGAGGAAAACCTTCAAACTTCTAGTTGCAATCATCAATATTACATGATTCATGATCTTTTCTTTCATCCAATGGACATTCTGATATATTATGTGTTGGAATGCAAGTGGAAATCTTCGGGTTTTTGTTTGATATTTTACTTTATTTGAAGGTGTTAGGTTTACGGCAGCTGTACACGCAACTGACGGCGCACTCGGTTTACAACAACTAGGAGTTGTGCAAGAACGACAAGAAACGAACTTTGCCACAGCCAGAGAATAATTATTATAATAATTATAGTATTATATCTATTAAAGACAACACACATTTAATATACTGTAGTAGTTATAGACAGGATTGTTTTTCCTTAAAGAAAAGAAAATTGAAATATGTTACACGAAAAAGCATCCAAGCATATAATTATTGACAAAAAATATACGAAATAATTATATATGCATGAAATATTGATAACATTTTTAATCGACACAGTTTAGCGAACGCAAGAGTTCAGAATTCTTTTGTCCTTTTTATATAGATTCCCGCTAAGGGTGGATCAATGGATTGACGCTTTGGATTTCTCCTTTTAATTCCCTTTAATTGTTCTAACTGTCAACGCTGTATATAACAGTACCAAGCAGAGGAGATTTGGATTAAACCACCCTTCGGTAAAGTTCGGAGTTCGTCGGGTGTTTCCGGAAAATCGCTGCTGTAAACAATGTACGGCGATCTGTACTTTGTTCGTACTTTATTCGGTAAATGTCGAGCGGGAGTTCTTTTGTCAGGTCATAGATGTGTGCGAGGTGCTGTAACATGACGAATGGCGAAACGGGAGTTTTGAATGATGAGCTGCCCGGAACAGAAGTGCATGTGCGGTTAGGTTTAGGATTATCACTTCGCGTGGGACCCTAGATGCGGCCTCACGTACATTCTAATGACTTTTAACAGCATACATATCACGGTTAGTGACTTTCACTCGCTCATCGGCCGCAGTTGAACCGCAGGCTTCCTCCCCTTCATTCTCGCTGCTTCTGGGCTCACATCACAAACACACTCAAGTTAGAGTTCTCAAGAACTCTAACTTGGATGAAACCCATGCAGATAACCGTGTTCATCGCTGTATTCGAGAGTGGCACCGGCAAATACAAATGATAAATAATAAATAATAAATAAATAATAAATTTATTGGAACTGTTATCCAAACGCTTCAATGACTTTTTCAGGATCCCACACCAAGAGTACCTGATGCACTGAGCGCTATGGCTGATTTCACATTGGTGGATGAGAACCACGTGTCCGTGCTGCTGGCAGCCTCTCCAGTGAAGACGTGTGACCTCGATCCAATGCCAACTAAACTGTAGCTCATTCCAATCATTACCCACATTGTAAATCTATCGCTCTCAGCTGGTATCTTCCCAACGCCATGCAAAGAATCCTTAATCCGCCCCTTATTGAAAAAGCCCAAGCTCGACCCTGAAGACATGGGTAACTATCGACCCATCGCCAACCTGAGTTTGATCTCTAAGCTTATCGAAAAGGTGGTCGCTTTCCTACTCAACAAATATATCTCGAACAATAATCTCCTTGAAAGTCACCAATCTGCCTACCGCCCGGGTCATAGTACAGAAACCGCTCTGATCCATGTTTTCGACAAAGTCATCCATGAAATGGGAAGTGGAAATATGGTCCTGTTTGTCATGATCGATTTATCAACTGCTTTCGACACTGTCGATCTCGCAATATTGCTACAAACCCTCAACCGTCTCGACATCATGGGCACCGCAGCTGCATGGTTCACTTCATACCTACAACATCGGAAGCAGAGCATCAAGACAGCCAGCGCAAAATCGCCCTCAACTGAGACAAAGCACGGTGTCCCCCAGGGCTCTGTGCTAGGCCCCATCCTTTTTACTTTATAATTGCCTCCCTCGGACATCTCATTCGACACCATGAAATCGAATTTCACTGCTATGCAGATGACACGCAATTTTGGATACCATGTGGATACCACAGCGCTTACAAGAGGGTTTCAGACGCATGGAAACATGCCTCGACGATATCCAGAAATGGGTGGGTCATTTTCGAATTAAAATGAACTGTGCCAAGACGGAATGTATTCTAATCGCCAAGAAAAATCTTGCAGAGGATGACAACATCCAACGCCTCCTGTCGATTGGAGACGAGCAAATTCGACCAAGCAACTCAACTGTGAAGAAGCTCGGTGTCACCATGACCCACGACATGTCCTCTGATGCGCATGTAACAAACGTTGTACGAGCATCCTTTGCTCAACTCAAATGTCTCAGCCGAAGCAGACGTTTTCTGGACAAGAAATCGCTCGGGACATTCGTACATGCCTTCATCACAAGTCGGGTGGACTACTGTAATGCCCTCCTACTTGGAGCCCCAGCCCGAGTTCTCAGAAGACTGCAGAGCGTTCAGAATGCGGCTGCACGTCTTGTTACTGGCACGCAGAGATTCCAGCATATAACCCCTGTTCTAAAAGAACTACATTGGCTACCGGTTAGAAAGAGGGTTCAATTCAAAGGTCTTGTTAACTGTATTCAAATCCGTTCACAGCATTGGTCCATCTTATTTGCGGCCCCTGTGCCAATGGAGATCGCAACAGTCCCTCCGACCATATACCACGACGTGCCATTCACTACATCTGCCTTTCTCTATAATCAATGTGTTTTCCATCGCTGCTCGTAGACTATGGAACTCTCTTCCCACCCGCATCCGATTGATCGAGGAAATTGATGATTTTAAGAAATCGCTGAAAACCTTTCTTTTTAATAGTGAAATCTGATGTTTTTTATATTAACTTGAATGTGCATTTTATTTGTCACCATTGCTTTTATGATTCTGTCGCGTTTAGAGCTTTTTGGATTTTACGCGTTATAAAATAAATTATTATTATTATTATTATTATTATTATTATTATTATTATTATTATTATTATTATTATTATTATTATTATTATTATTATTATTATTATTATTATTATTATTATTATTATTATTATTATTATTATTATACTATACTGCGCATTTCATCACCAAGCACCACTCAACGAGCCCAGTATTACTTCTTAAAATTTTCGATTCTGCGATTAAAGATGAGCTGGGAGTCGAGTGGCAGTGCTTGTGTTGTAGATAAAACACACAATGAAACACTTGCTTGATATCGCTATTAAGTAGCATCTGGCTGGTATTTTTATTGATAACTCGGCAATAAAGTTCGAAGTCGTTTAGCGAGAATACTTCTGTTTGCCAAAGTCTGAATGTTTGTTATACCTAAATTCATTCAAAGAAAACTCATTGATGGTACTATAAAGCTATAAACGGGTGTTTTAATTAACCCAGCATATAATTATATTATGGACGCAATAAAGTACAGTGGAACACTGTGCATACAAAATATTCGGTATATAAGCTGGTAATTGGTGAACGGGAATTGTTGAATGCCTCCTGTACTTCGCTATCCGAGTTTCTGCGGTTCTAATCCAGATGTCGTATTATATCCCAACACCAGCTCAACTATGTCACTTTATCCAAACTCATGCACTTTACTTTGATGCTGATTAGGATGATCGGGTGATTAAAACACTGCTTTGATCTTATGTCTACATCTTGGTACGAATTGGTGCATCGTACAATATATTTATATCTATAGCTTGTATTTACAAAGGCTAATTGCGCTTGGCGTGCGTGAACCGCGCTCTTGTTTACCATCTCACACCCTCAAATTGTTTAAAAAAAAGCAGATTGTTAGAATTTTTTCTTCAAACTACAGTTCGGATGAGTCTAATTACATTTTGAATGAGTGTCTAATTGTCTTGTGATTTTAATGATATTGAACTCGTGCTTACATACAAAAGAAGTGTACTCATAAAACTTAGAATCTCCAATTAAGTTCTTCTGTGCTGTTCAGTATAAATCACAATGTCCTACAAATCAAGAGGTTTGCGAGTAAAAAAAAAAGGTAGGCCCTAATATTAATGCTTTAATTATTTACTTCACAAAGATACATCAATAATGTGCGTATTGTGCGAGGTACATTACGATGGTGAGATTGAATCACGTGGAATCACCTTTTGTTGTGACCATCATAAATCACTCTGCGCTTCAATTTCCATGCTTCTTATATTTATGGCCAAATGATCTCTTAATTTCTTTAATTGCTTGGAATTCCTCCCAAACCTAATCGAGGAGAGAAAAAAATAAATAAATCGAGGCTATTATTGCTTTTGGTTGTAATTGTAGTCCAACTACAAAATAGCAAGTCAAATTATGATATCCAGGTAGCCAGGTGTTTTCCCCGCCTTGTTTATAATATTATAAGCCTTGTCTATTAGTATTAATTAAGCATACGCGATTTCGCCAATGACTAATTAATATGCCTATAATTAAGCTATCCCGAATGAATATGGTTAAATACTAGTTACTGTGTAACATAACTATAATAAACGTGTGCAACGTCACTTTAAGCTAAATGCAGCAAATAGGTGCTCCAAAATATAACGCTATTGTGAGTATAATCAGGTACTCAAATTGGCAGCGCTACAAAACGGAATTGGCAGCCAACAGATATGGAAAGTGATATGAGGCTTTGGGCCCCTTTCTGGTGCATGGGGAAGTTTTGGTGAATGAATTGAAGCCTAAGATAAAGAAGCCTAAGATACTGTTCCGGTGAAACACAAGTCTTCCGCATCCTTTTTGGTTGGCCTGTGATACACTTCTTCGACTCGTGATCGGACAGACAAACTTCCTTGGAAGTTTCTTCCAATCAGAATCGTCAAATTCATGTCAATACGACTGCGCACTGTTACAATACAGCGGGTCCGACGACGAAACAACGAGTTGTTAAATACATCATTTTATACCATAATTTGTTTAATCAAGTAATTTTCGAAAGCAAATGGACTTTTTTGTAAACTAGATATTTAAGTCAGCCATTATGGTATACCAAATGCGGATTTGTAAATCATTTCATCACACGTTATGACTATTAGCATCAGAAATGAGAATATACTTACCTTTTTCAAACTAAAATTAACTTCTATTGGTGACGTTTTTCTGTTCTGCGAATCGGGAAAGGGAATCAATTCATGTTATTAGAGAATTTTTATAAGTTATAGTTATCTCAATACATCTCAGCTGTTATGCAAATTGTTGCATTGACATTTACACAGTATACTCCTAGCATATACATCTTCGGAGTGCCTACGTACAAGGCCGCCGGGATATAGCCGTGAGCTACGTACCAGGCCGCCTGGTGTGGAGTGGGTAATAGTCTACGTACAGGGCCGCCGGGCGCCTAGCGCTGTGGTTATATACCAGGCGATATGAATGCTAAGAAGTTCATGACCTGCACTACTCGCCGGGATATCCGATTGATTAAGTCACAGGTCTACCCCATGTTAAAACCTATATGGGCAAAATTCATTATGAGCTGTTGCTAGCTAGGCAACATGTTGAACTGCTTTTGAAGTTATCAGCGGCAACAGCTAGTGACACTGCTGGACCGCCTGCCATACAGTGGCCACGCTTGCAAGCATGAAGACGGGTATCGGTTGCATGAACCCGGCCTTGCGCCTCGAGCTGCTCCTCGGACCTCCTGTGCCACAGGTTGCTCCTTCCAAGCGTTCAGAAGCTTGACTTTCCTCCATTCTTGCTATTCTCCCTTTATCCACGCTATGCCAGCCTCCTCATCTCTTCCCCCAAATTCCTCTGCTGCTCCCTTGCCGTGCCTTCCTGGTTTAAAGCTTGAGTCGAAATTCCACTCTACACAACATGAAATGATGGCTACACACACTGGAGACGGACACACGGCTTTCAGATCACACACCCATAGCATTGCAACAATCCAAGGGCACTGAGCTAGGGTGATGCTCCTACTACCATCATGCCAGCAGCCTTGCATTTAGCTTGTGACTATATCCCAGGCGGCCTTGTACGTAGATCTCAACCCACTCCACACCAGGCGGCCTTGTACGTAGCTCACGGCTATATACCAGGCGGCCTGGTACGTACATCTCAACCCACTCCACACCAGGCGGCCTTGTACGTAGCTCACGGCTATATACCAGGCGGCCTGGTACGTAGATCTCAACCCACTCCACACAAGGCGGCCTTGTACGTAGCTCACGGCTATATCCCAGGCGGCCTGGTACGTACATCTCAACCCACTCCACACCAGGCGGCCTTGTACGTAGCTCACGGCTATATACCAGGCGGCCTGGTACGTACATCTCAACCCACTCCACACCAGGCGGCCTTGTACGTAGCTCACGGCTATATACCAGGCGGCCTGGTACGTAGATCTCAACCCACTCCACACAAGGCGGCCTTGTACATAGCTCACGGCTATATCCCAGGCGGCCTGGTACGTACATCTCAACCCACTCCACACCAGGCGGCCTTGTACGTAGCTCACGGCTATATACCAGGCGGCCTGGTACGTACATCTCAACCCACTCCACACCAGGCGGCCTTGTACGTAGCTCACGGCTATATACCAGGCGGCCTGGTACGTAGATCTCAACCCACTCCACACCAGGCGGCCTTGTACGTAGCTCACGGCTATATATCAGGCGGCCTGGTACGTAGATCTCAACCCACTCCACACCAGGCGGCCTTGTACGTAGCTCACGGCTATATCCCAGGCGGCCTGGTACGTACATCTCAACCCACTCCACACCAGGCGGCCTTGTACGTAGCTCACGGTTATATCCCCTAAATCCGGAGTTTTAATTAATTAGATCCAATTTCAAGGTTTTGTTGGTAACTAACGCAATTAATTGCATAGATTATTGATTTCTTTATTTTTTTTATATTTTTTTATTATATTTTTCATAGTGACCATAGTGTTCGGTGTTCGGTTGGGTAAAATTAGGTCACTATGGTCACCTATATCAGGGGATTGGAAAGTACAGAGTAATTATTGTTGTGTGTTTTTGAGATTTGTTTACGGAGTAAATTAAGGAATGTCATTAATTATGTTCAGGTTAAACTGGCTTAATTAAATCAGTAAACAACACCGGCCATTTTGAGAAAATTATTGTCTTCGCTTATCATATGTAATCTAAAGATTAAACGAGACTTACCTGTAAGTTGAAGTTTGATTGGGATTCTACCGACCATAAAGCGGGAGGAGGAGTCATATGAGATAGCTGGCTTGCTGCTATCGCTCACACTTTAAATAAACCCGATCTGTCCCGGTAGGAGGAGTCAGGGTAGGGAACATGGGAGGGCATGTGGCTTATCATATGTAATTGAGGTTAGAGGTCGGAGAGTGCGTTATGATTCTTTGCTTCAGAGTTGTGTTCTCAACAAATTCTGTGATTGATCATAAGTGCGTTATGATAATTGTGTCACGTACATCTCATTTATTTTTCTTTGAAATAAAGAATAGCCTTTATTAAGTGCGATGCTTGCGACTTGCCAGCATAAATGTTTGAGTTAATGGACATAGTCTCTCAGGTATGAGTGGCTGCTATGGTGTGGACCCAACAATTTAACGGCATATCTCCCTCATTCATCTTCTCAAACTTGGCAGGTCCGCTTGTCGTAAGACTAATAAATATTCATGTTGATCAGATTATTGGATATTCATAAGGGAGGAGGCTGTTATTCAGCGCGCAAAGAGCACATATTTGACATAATAACGACAGTCAAAATGAATAATTATAATACTGTAGTACACTTCAGTAGCGACCAGAAGAGGGCCTCAGGCCTTATTTCATTTGCCAAAAACGACCAACTACTCTCGTTTGATGCTCGAGACTCTCGCGAGATTACACATCACTGCGGCCGCCATACTTGTTTGGACGTCCCTGTCACTTGTCCCTTCTGTTGTGAAGGAGAAAAACTGCAATGTTGCGCCACAGCGCAGCAAAATCCAAACTCACGATGCCTTTAACAATGCAGCATCTGTGTTTAACACTATGTTTCATGGTAAATCATGCCTTACTTTTCCTATTGTTGAGGCATGTTCTGACATATGGCCGGTGGCCCACTGCCACCGACTGACGGACGCTGTTCAACTTCCCCACTTCTTGAATTCAATGCTAGTACTCAATTGCTCCTTTTGTACTTTGAGTTACTTTACTATTGAAAATTAAGGATTGGTAGCACTTGAGGGGTGTAGCCGTTTAGCGGTTTTCAGCTGCCTTGGGGCTGTGAGAATCCAGTTTGCTTTAACACGTACTGACTCACTGTGTCAGTGTGTGACTGTTCAAATTAGTGTTCATATTAACGAGTTTTAAGTTTGACCTTTTTTTCCCCATTCAAATCTCAACACTAGATCCAGATCAACCGACTGATCGAGCTATAGTAGTAGCTCAGTCCGCAGTAGCTGACCGAAAGGAGTTGCTCTGCCTCTGTGCATTTCCAATTAATACTTCAGACAACACTAACTTTATAACTAACATGCTGCCATTAATCTGCAACGACCATAATGGGAAAACCCAACTCCTGTTTCTTCGATCTGTAAAAAAAGTCTGGCAATCCCTTGTTGCACATGCTTCGAGGTAATTCAGATGGGCAGTCGCTCTGCCGTCAGCCACTGAGCCAGACCCTCTCACTTGCCTGTCAGCTGTTCCACAGTTCCCGCCCTGCACTTTCGTTGTCAACCACCTCTCCCCCCAGCCCCGTTCTCCAAGACTTGACCCATGAGCAGGCGGGAGCCCTGATCAGAGACATGATGCTCTTTTGCATAGACCTCCTAAGCAATATAAAAATTACTGTTTACCATATCTCCCAACTACTACACCTTCTTCTTATTTTCATTTTAATTTTTTCTGCATCTGGAGCTGGCCGCTAACCAGAATGGGCTTTCAAGCCTAAGGTCAGCTCCTTGGGAAACAACAAGCCATTTCACAATTTTAAATGTTATTTTATCTTTTGTTCATAGTTTTCTTTCCAAAATAAACTTTCTATCCTATCCTAATAGAACATATTTGTACTCACTATGACAATAATACACTCTCAATAACCATGCATATCAAAATAACCCCCTCCATTTTTTTTCCTTTTTTTTTTCCGTTTTTAATGTTCAATTCTTATGGTTTTATTATTTTTAATTTTGTTTCCCCTTCTTTCTTGTATCTTGGAAATGGATGAAATAAACATATATTTATATATATGCATAATTTGAAGTTTGATAAGATGATAATAATTGTTGCCAAATATTTGGGCCCTTATTTGGAACTGCTTTGATCATACTCTTGCAATGGGCTCAAATTTGCGGTCAACTGATGTCTGGGCCAATCCGCGCATTGTATTAGACTTAGCGGATTAAAGGATGTTAATTTCTTCATTCCTACAGATGTTTGTTCTCTTTGGCAAATCAAACAGCAACACCGTCCAATTATCATCATCGAATATCCAAGAAATCCTGCGTGAGTTTTTTTTCCTAAAAAGTCGAAGTGAATGTGAAATTTCCTGCATGTTTTTCTTCTCCTTTCAGAGGGTCACGAGTTGGTCTTTGTGAATTTTTATGCGGACTGGTGAGTATTGTATGCACGCAGTCTCAATTCACGCCGTGTAAACCCCTTTCCTCCTCATCCAGGTGTCGCTTCAGTCAAATGCTTACTCCTGTTTTTGCTGAAGCTGCAACAAAAGTGAAGGAAGAATTTCCTGTACGTTTTTGTTCTTTTCATCTCTTCTCCTTGGCTAATTTTCCTTCTTTTCTTCCAGGAAGAGGGAAGAGTTGCGTTTGGAAGGGTGGATTGTGACCGGGAAAGTGAGTCCTTTTAATTAATTTTTTTTCTTTCTGATTGATGCAAGAGGGTCGTAGGTCGTAGGGTGAGGGTCATAGGTGTTAACTAATTCATGAATGTTTGATTCTCAGCTTCCATTGCATCTCAATATCACGTCAACAAATACCCCACGCTGAAAATGTTCCGTTTTGGAAATCTCGTGAAGAAAGAGTACAGGGGTCAGAGGTCAGTGGAGGCCATGGGGAACTTCATTCGGGATCAGCTAAAATCAGCCGTTGACCCCTTGACCTCATTAGAAGACGTGGAATCGCTTGACGTAAGGCTGGATCAGTATTGATTGACTGATGTGATTCAACATCCTCTTTGCTCTCAGCCTAAGAAGCGGCATCTGATTCTGTATTTGGATTCTGAAGAATCTCCCGATTATGCAACATTCAAGAAGCTGGCTCTTAGCATCAGAGAGGACTGCAAGTGCCACGTGCTGGTCGGAGAAAATTCACAATCGCAGCGTATCAACGGCAATAAAATCACGTTCAAGGCCACTGGGGTCAGTCTTCCTCCATGCTTGGTCTCACATTCTTTGTTATCCCATCCGCTTTGCGATATCTCTCATAGTTTGATTTTCTTTCAGGAGGAATCCACTGAGATCGGATACATGGAACAAATCAGCAACTATGATGAGCTATTCAAATGGTCTCAGGATAAATGCGTGCCCCTTGTTCGTGAGATCACCTTTGAAAATGCCGAAGTATGTCCTAATAATAATAATTATGCACCAGGAATTCTATGATCTACTTTCTGTTTTCAGGAGCTGACCGAGGAGGGTCTCCCTTTCCTTATTCTCTTCCACAACATCGAAGACACGGAGACTACTGAGGCGTTCAAACGCATCGTTGCTAAAGAACTTGTGGCAGAGAAAAGTTCTGTCAACTTCTTAACTGCTGATGGCGTCAAGTTTTCGCATCCACTGTATCATTTGGGTAAAAGTGCGAAGGATTTACCCGTTCTGGCGATCGATAGCTTCAGGCATATGTATCTTTTTAAGCATGACGTCAAGCAGGATTTAGAGTAAGTCTTATTGAGGAAAATTTTCATGTTGGTTATTTTTCCCGTTTTTTTCTCTCTCAACTATAAGGCAACCGGGTTTGTTGAAGCAATTTGTGGCTGATTTGCATTCTGGGAAACTGCATCGGGAGTTCCATCACGGCCCTGATCCCGTCAAACCAGCCATCGAGAGTCAGGACAACAAGGTTTGTTGGGCATGCCCTAATTTTTCACTCATGCATGCTTTATACTTTGTACAAAACATTTGCGGTTACTTTTGCATGGGTTTTGTTACTAATTTTTGTTTGTGTACATTTTATTATTTGTTAATATTTTATTATAATTTTTATTTTTTTTTCCAGTCGATCACCACTTTAGTGGTTATCACTAACAAAGATCTCTTCTAACGGTTAACTTGCATTGAATGCGAACCTCTTGGTTTCAATTGAAAAAGTCTGGCGGTCTTTAGAGATCCACATTTCCAGTTTCCGTTAATTCCATTTCTAAGATAGATAGAAAACGAGTCTTTATGAGATGCCCTTTATGAGTTGTTGATGCTCTGTCTATTGTTCTATGTGGAAGTTAATCGACTTCATATTGAGTAACTTATCTATCGGTAATCCTGTTCTATTTCTATTTGTATCAATTCATCTTGGATATCCGGATAAATGTGAAAGGCTTCCAAATATGGAATTTCTGAATAATCAATTTTTAATAACATGACTTCAGTTAGCACGCTGATGTGCCTGCAAATCATGACTTATGCTGTCTTTAAGTTTTGTACTTTCAATATCAACCTGGGATAAATTAAATTTTGTCATCAATTTCTGGTATCCATAATGAGGTCAAGGATGGTTGTTGGTCGGTTGGCCTTCTTTGCTTCGGTGCACGGTGTCCTTCCTTCCTCCTCTTCACATTCTCTTTCTGTCTTCGATTTGATATTCGTGTCGTACAAGGGCAGTTTGTGACTGAATGACTGCACCGTTTCCAGGATTTGTCGGTGAAGCCTGCAGCAGCAGGCAAGCACATGGACGTGCATCAGACGTTTATCACCAGCAGGGACGGCAACGGACAGATGCGTGTGATGAGGGTCATTCAGATCGCTCACCATGGCGGAGAACACGAGAAGGGCGGCCACATCAAAAAGCTGGCTGCCATCGAGGAGAAATTGGACGTGATAAAGGATGTGCGCGTGGAGAGCGTGCCTGCTGAGCAGAGGGATGTGGAGCCTCCGAGCGTACAGGAAGAGAAGGTTGTCATTGAGGATGGAGAAGAGGAGGAGGAGGAGGAAGTTGCACAGGAGGAACCACCAGCCTTGATTGAGAACAAGACATTTGATGATGGGCAGACCAGAATAGAGGCACTGACTCAGCGCATTAAGTTGTCTGATGAAGAAGTACCTCCGCAATCGCAGGCAGAAATTAAAACACCTCCAAAATCAGCATTTGCTAAATTAGGCCCAGCAAAGAATAGATATACAATTCTAGTTCATAGCGATAAGGATGAACTATGAATGCAAATCACTGCAAGCCTAACTACATGTACTTAACACACTGCATGATAATTTGTGTTTGATCTTAGTTTTTTGTTGAATGCGTGAATTCATGTTTTGACTCCTAAACAATTTTCTTGTTATTTTGTTATCGTGAATTTCAACGTTCACAGGGTGAAGAAACGGCGATGCCCCGCGACGGAGAAGCCAAACAGCCCCAACCGACCACTCCCCCAGAGTCTTCATTTAAAAAACTTGCTCCTTCTAAGTCACGATACACCATACTCAGAGATGAGCTGTAGTATATATAGGATATTTCTGTCAATGTTTTAATTTAATTTTTTTTTCCTCAATATGAAGATCAAAATTTTATTCTGGGGCAAAAGTACAATGGGATTTTTTCTGTTACCTTACTTCTTATTAATTTCTTCCTCAGCCTTTGTTGTGTACTTTTTTTCTCTTCAATCCTGGTGCTTCAATTAGCCGCTGAATTTAAAATTCATCTGTGTTTTGTTGCATGTTTTGGGGTGAGGGTCGTTGTTGAATGTTTTCTCTGTCTCGAGGGTTTCAATTTTTTTCGCTAGGCATTTTTTTCACTGAAATTCCATTCCAGTTAATGCTCCTTTATAATTGAACGCAAGAAGCATTGGTGACAAGTTTGTGAAGTTTTTGTAATTATATCGATATCCTCGATTTCTATTTCAAAATAAAATATTATAGGATTCTGTAATAAATTATTTTCTTTTACACGAATTCTGGTAGGTTCTGTGTTGGTTTTTTTTTGTGGGTGTTCATGTGCATAACTCGTCATTCATCACGATTAATCGATTCAAACGAACCAACGACGTGATAAAGATATCAAGGAATTTACAATATCATGAGATAGAGAACTAATTAAATTCTGCATGTACGAGGATGGTTTGATAAGTACACTGAGAAATGAGGTTCGGACGCATGTATAGGACAGCAACGGTCCATGAAAAAAGGACTCGCTTAATCCTTACAATTATACATTTTCTATTGTGTATGTGACATGTTAATTTGATAATATTCGTTTTATAATTCCCGGTGCATGTATATTGGTACCTGTATTTACAGTCCTTAGTTTCTCAAAAAGAGAAGCACAAAATAGGTATCATTTTAAGGCAAAAATTTATAACTGCAACAGATGCTGGACTGCATACCTGGTTGTTCACTTTCACATTATATTAAAATTCTACACCTGTTGCATAATAAATTGTTTTTATTTTGTAATTGCAAAAAAAGCCCAATTATTCCAAATGACAGTGGCTTTTGAATTGAATTATCAAAATGCTCATGGATGTTTGTACCTCCCAAGCACACAAGCACAACTCCCATGTTGACTGATTGCCATCAGAAAGAATTTAAAGTTATTTCACTTTCCATTTAACATATTTTTTGAACAAACCTTGTATGTATTAGGAAATATGTAAAATCGCAAAAAAATTGGTCAAATTGTCAAAGTTCTCGCTAAAAATAACTGAAAGAAAATCCCCAAAACAAACAAGAAGATTTTATAAATATAATAAAATTCAATTTTTTCAATAATCAAGAACAACCAAACATTAAAATTCCCATCACCCAAACATCAACATAATTCAGACCACACAAAGTGAAAATAACAAAAATTGAAAACCAACCACTGGCAGTTCAGTAAAATCATAAATAAAATAACCTCAGGTATTTTTTCTTTCTGGGTTTTGGCACAAAAAGGAAATCAGAGCAGTATGTAATCAAAGAGAGGACTCTGTTGCAATTTTCAGATCTTGAATATGAGAATTGAGACGTCGCTCTAATTCAGCTGTCCTCCGATCCTGTTCGGCTAAGAAGTTGGTTGTTGCAACCTCCGTGGAGTCAGCCATCTGCAGACAAATAAAACAAATGAAGAAATTCATCTGGACAAGCATTCCCTTCTGACCCCAGTGCACATAGGGCATGCAATTTGTGAAAATTAACCCTCACTGGCCGAGGCAGCAAGAAATTTTGACTCATTCATATGTATTTTGACTTGCCTGGTATTGTATGGGAAACATACTCAATAAAATACCATTAGCATATCCTACACCCTCGCATCACAATGTGATCAATGCTGCATAATTCTATTAATATTAGTTATTTAATTCCATCAAATACTCACATCTTCATCAGTCGTCATCATGCTACCATTGTACTGAGAGACATCAGGTTGACGCACCACGGTTTCTACTCCACTCACAAACTCTGCAAGCGCTTCGTGCTCAAGACCAATTCCTGTAATAAATCATCATTCAGCGAAAACACTTATAATTAAACAAACGGGATAATGAGCTATTTCGGGAATCCAGTTCTCTCTCCAAAACAGAGACTTGCGACTGTAATTCTTCTATTTTCTCCTCATAACTCTGAGAAAGATTCTCTGCTCTTCTGTAAGTTCATTCATTCAGTAATAATTCAAGATTTCTAAAAGAAGAAAGAGGAACGTGCCTTGCAGGAGGGGAAGTGTGGCGTTCTTTTGCTTCTCTGGCAGCTGCTTCTCTCCTGGAATTTCGGTCAGCGTCAAGAAGTTGCTTCCGCAGCGTCATTAATTCTATGGAAAGTTTGCTGTTCTGCGACTGAAATTTTTTTGCAAGGAATGAGATTTGCCAGAGAAGTAAATTACCAGACACCGCTGTAAAATTTTCCGCTAAGTAATTCACCTCAAGTGTTCCAAGAGAAGCGTTATAAGCAGACTGCAGTTCTTTCATGTGTGCCTCCGTCTCTACCACATCAAGAGTTTCATTCAGCGATCTATTGCTTCCGACCGCAGACGACATGTTCAGAGCAGACCTCCTTAGGTGACGGTTCTCCAGTCGAAACGCATCCAACTGAGCTGTTGTGACCTGATATGAGAGCAAAGTGAATAAAACCAATCATGACTCAATTACGAATCACCTTCATTTCAGCTTCTTTGCGTTCCAATGTTTCAGTTTTCTGTTTTAAAAGTTTCTCCAGATGTTTGACTTTCTCAACAGACGAAGCCAGCGCGAGACTTTTCTGCTGGGCTTGCTTCGACGTGCACTGAATTTCATGCCTCATGGCTTCCACTTCACCCTGGTGGCAACCTTTCGCTTCACACAACTCATTTTGAAGCTACAGAAAGAAATTAGCATTTACTGAATAATTTGTTAGAAGTTCAGATTGAACCTGGAGGATTTCTTGCTTGAGCTTTTGTGTTTCAGCCTTTTCCAGCTTCTTCATGTCAGTGATCTTTGAGCCAAGCTGTTTATTCAGGAGAACACACTCCCCCTTTAAGTGATCCAGCTGTTCTTTCAATTCAACAACCTCCTGCTGTAGACTTTGTTCAGATTTCTTCAGCAATCTTTGATCAAATAGCCATAAATAACAAAGAAAAATTGAAACACGATTCATTACTTGAGTTGTGTTTTTGAATTCTTTAACTCCTCCTGTAGAACAGAATGCTTTTCGTCATGATGTGCATGAGATTCCAAAGAGCTGAAAAACAATAAATACACACAATAAACTCAAGAAAACTTGTACACCAACCCGAGACTGTCCTTTTCGGTGAGTTGGTCCTGCAACTGGTTCACTTGCATGTTCAGTCGCTTCATATCAATCTGCGTTCTGCGCAGGACTTCTTCTTTGGCCGAGGAGTTCATCTGAATATTGTTTAATTCCTCCTCAAGCCGCTGTAAATGACCATAAATTCACTGAATTTATTTGTTGGTTGGAAGTTTGAAACAAACCAAGGAGGCTTGTTGGGCTTTGCGTAATTCGGTCTCAACTTCTTCCTTCTCTTCCAGTGCATGACGTTGAGATTTGATGGCTTCATCGTACGAAGCACGTAAGCGACTCAACTGAGTGTCCTGGCCACGGAAGTGTTTATACATAAAAGCAGCGACATTTCAAAAAGAGAAAGAACCTGAGAATTGATCATATCACGAGCTCTCTGCAGCTGACTTTCCAACTGCGCGACTTGAGACTTCATATTTATCTCAGCCGAATCCAACATCTCTTTCCTGCGATCTAGTTGCGATTGATAACTAGAAGACTGTTGCTGTGGAAGAAACATTTGTGATGATTCACAGATACCCAGAGCTCCTCTCACCTGTGACAGACTCAACTTTTCTTCAAGCATTTTGCTTTGTGATTCCAGTGAATCGATTTGATGTTGCAGCAGTCGCTTCTCTTGAGCAGAATCCTCAACTTTGCGCTTATAATCCTGAAATAACAGCAAGCATTTTAAATAACCAAATTATCAAATCAATCAAAGTGACTCACTTCTAGTTTAGCAGTGAGTTTTCGGTTTTCATGAGCAACCTTGGAGTCAGCTGCCGCAGCCTCATTCTGGTTTGCTTTGGTTAACTTCTCTCTCCGCTGATTGTAACGTTTGTGTAATTTTTCGTACTCCTTCTTCATGTTGTCCACCTTTAAATCGATTGTGAGCCAAATGGTTACTCCCCAATCACCCGACAAACCTCAGTGCGTACAGAAGACAACTGTATTTCATATTGAGATGATGCTTCTCTGGAATTCTTTTGAAGAACCTCCACCTGAGCTCGCAGCTGCCCTACCTGGCAGACATACAAGCGTGACAGGAGAGAGAGAAGGAGAGGGGTTTATACCTCAGTGTGCTTTTGTTGCAGCGTGGCTCTCTGGATGTTGTACTCTTGCTGCCGTACTTCCAGACGGGCCTGAAGCGTCTGTCGCTCTCTCTCCCACTCAAGCCGCTTGGACTGCACCATGCCGTCTATCTGTCTCATCAACTCCTGCAGTTCAGGTTCACAGCTGGAAAGTACGCCACCCTTGGGAAGCCTAACAGAATATTCAGGATGGTATTGTAAGTGCGTAAAGGCGTTTGGACTTACGCTTCTGCTTGCTTCAAATCCGCCCACATCTCTGAGATTTTTGGCTCTTCCATCTTCAAAATGTTTAGTTATCAACTGCATGGTCAGAAAATGAAATGTTAACAAACTTCTTTATTGAAAACCCGTCCTGTAATTTTTTTTAAATTATGCTGTCAAAAACATTTTGTCAGTCAATCGGGAGTGATCAATTACCATTCCTATCTGATGAAACACGCAACTAAGTGCGCCCGATTGATGTTAAATGAGATTAAAATGAGAGCCATTCTTCAGTTCTTGTCATTATATTCATTTATTTCAGTGCAATCACAAGCAAAAAAAACAGAAACTTTATTTTTGGGTCTTAAAATAGAGGTCAAAAGGCATTTGTTTTGAATTGTGGTCTACAATATAAATGAGGAGTCCGGATTAACAGAGCCTGACTGTTTCAGTGTCAGAGCTGTCAAGCACTCCTTGAGTCCTTCTAGTTCTAGTTCTAGCTTGTTCTCGGCAAGCGCTTGGCGTCGGGCCCAAATGATTCAGCGGTAGGAAAAATAATGAAAACGAGCCACTAACATGCCATGTGTTCATCGAAACCGCGATCCAGAATCATGCATATTCATGAGGGAGATATGCATATTCATGAGTGAGATATGTGGGGCCAAGTATATGACTGCGTGTAATACACTGTATGTAAAGAGAGGTGTAATTTTTTATTGCATGAAGACCACATAAGTCATAACTATATTAATAATTCTAATTAATAATTATGCATCACATATTAAAGATTAATTATCTTTCCCTGCTACTTGTATACTTATATACCACTGCCCGAAAGGAATGGAATGGAATCATTCGGTTGTTATCAACTTGCAGAGGTGGCTGTTCCATGTTTTGCGCACACCCGCTTTATCTTCAAGTACTAGGCCCGATGCCAAGCTACTTCGGAACTTCCCTAGTTCTCAGTCACACAACACAGCACAGAACCCACACAGTCCAGAATCACATGCTCCTTTGATTATTTTTCTCCACATAGAGTCTCTCTCCTGCTCTCCATGCTTCTAGTCTACGCAGGAATTGGTCCTTAACAGTGTTTCAAATGAAGGAGATCATGCCCCAGCACGCTCATCCTCAAATTCACTTATTATCGCTCATTTGCCAGAAATTATATTTGAATCACAAGAGCATTAAACCACATTTTTATCGAAGCTTTTGAAACATGCTTTGAATAGTGGACATTGAGATTGAGCTACTTGGTAATTCAACCGAAACTATGAATCAAATCAAGTAATTTACGCATTAAATCGGTAAAATAGGTACCAAAAGAGAAGCATCTGGCGCACTTTCCAGTTTCGAATGACAACAAAACAGTGAGCCTACCTACTATCACCGATTATTGCATGTGGTGTGTTGGATTTTGGCGCTTTTTTTCCTGTGTCGAGTTATAACGTAACAATGCAGAACGTGAATTCGTGCATTTGTGATGCATACATTATTATGATTCTTATCAATTGTAGCCATAGATGGGGAGATGGGGCACGCTCCTGAAAAATGAATGTAGAACGTGACTATAGGCCTATACTGCATTTACGGTCATATCGCTGAGCCTTCTTGATCCGGAGCACTTGTCATTTTAAGGTTTCGCCCAGGAAGCTAATGAGACGGAACCGTACCCGAGAGTTTGGGATCACAGTTTGTTTACGAGTCAAGGATGCCTGCGACTTAAGAGTTTATAGTTAGCCTACTTGCGCTTAGTATTATTATAATACGGTATATATAAGTACATGTATTAGGGATTGCAGTGGCGTATTTAGGCTAAGGACGGAGGGGCGATGGCCACCCTCTCAGCCACGGGAAAAGAAAAATACATGTATATTACATTAAAAATTGTATTAAAAAGAGTGAAGAAATATAACAATGTAACGTTGATTCACTCGTAGCAGAATTAACGCAAATTGAAAGGATGAGATTTGGTGCAATACTAGTACAGTAATTAAAAAATGTTCGTTGAACATACAGCATTCATAATTTTGTAGCCTACAAGCTAGTAAACAAGAATCGCACCAGTGTGACAAGATGCTTTTGCAAATCGACATATGGTATTATGTATTTTGTTATTTCGTGCCCGACTGCGAAACAAGTCGGAAGTCGCGAAAATATGATTGATTATGAATTATCTCGTACTAAGAATATATACTAATTATATGTTACAAACACACTTAATTTTGCTCCCTTCCAAGTTCCAAAGGCAAGCCTTTTTATCTCCCCAAATGAATACATGATGTCAAAGCACAATTAACGAAGTAGCGAGCTGGAAGAGAACTCTTGAACAGAAAGTAAATACATAATATAATATTGTATATTATAATTATAATAATTATTATCAATAATCCTGTTGAATTTTGATCCAGACCCTATCATCGATTGAATGTTTTATCTTACATATCGGAGTAAAACGGAAACTGCTATATCACTTTGAGGTATAATATGGAATACTCTTTTGAAAGGTTTGATTCCACTCATGCTATTACAGTAAAGGCTCGTTACAACGACACTCATTACACTGACAAATTCACTTATCGACAGCTTTTTGGTCGAAACCGATCTGCCACAATGTTAAAAGCCCGATATACTGACAAAATTCACTGTTCCGACACTGACAGGCAAAACGCCAAACAAATGTGCTTTTAACATTGAAATCTAGCTCATTACAACGACAGGCCATCGCCTTGCGGTCGCTCATGTTCAGTGACCCGCGACTGTCTCCGATGTTTACTGACCCACGACGCACGACTCACATGAATTAAAGTTCTGATGTTGTCGGCATGTTATTGTTGCAATGTTTGTTTAAGCCTTTGTAAAAATATCAAAGATTCAATTCAATGGTTTGTTGGTAAATAGCTCAGATGAAAGGATTAAAGCTGTGAACGCCGACGCTGAACACAGAGAGTGAAATGCACATCTCCCGCTCAATTAAAGCAACCGATAGGTAGCGGTCGCCTTTGTCGACTTTCAAAGCGTTATTGTTTGTTTTGATTACAAAAAATAAAAGTCCTTTGATCGTTGCCGATGATCGGAAAAATACTCTATGAATATTCAATGAACTCCGGCGACAGAGCATAATTAGATATTGTGAAGAGAACAGAGACTCTGAAAAACATCTAACTTCTATGTTGTCATTATTAAAAAATATTGAATGTAAACGCACTAATGTTAAGAAGCAGAAAACAATGTTTGATTTCTTCAAGAAATAAATATGAT
>KB308943.1:88598-127757 GCA_000328365.1 Capitella teleta | reverse complement strand
CTTCGAAATTCGCGTTCGTAATATTCGCCGAGCATCATTTGCACGATGCGTACCTTCCCAACAACAGTGATTTCATTAATTGACTTCCATTTAATCCAAGTACATATAACATTAAGCACATCCAAACGATTTCTCTCTTAATATTTTGTTTCCTTGTAACACTTGTGACTAATTAACTAATTTGCAACTGGGTTTTGACGGAATCAAATAATATTATACCTCATGTTGATTATCGTATTCCATTGCTGTTTGGATACGATTTCTGGGCATGGAAGCCTAATCCCCTGACTCCATAATATCTATAATTACTGCAACAAAGACATGTAATATCTTTGTTGCTGTAATTATAATGTAACAGTATATGTAATATGTTATGTAATAATATGTATCCCATTTTATGGCGTCTCTAAAAGAAATTTCATTCTGCTTGGCGGAAAATTGTCGGTGGGATCTGGAGGGTGCCTGCACCTAGTCTTCTTCCCATGTTGACGAATTCTTATAAAATTTCACTGCAATTGTTACATCAGTTTAAAGCTGTTCATTCCGGCTGTTTTGCCAACAACAACAGACTAGTTCGGTCTTTTGTTTAAGAGAGAAAAACCCAATATCAAATCCAAATCTTTATAGTATCACTTTTATTCCAGTATTGCAATACAATGGCATTTAGTTCTTTGTGATAATGATACATTGAAGTACAAAGAAAGTGACACTAGCGATGATGCCGTTGATGAGGTTGACAAACAATGAGGGAAGGCATCCATAATAGTCGAACACAATTCCTCCAACCAACACACTGCTCAGAATGCCAAAGTTATCAGCCACCAGCCATACAGAGAGGGCATAGTCGTCGACGATGACGTAATTGCTAACCCAAACTAACAGGAGTGCGCCGGGTGGTCCAGTGAAGAGACCCATGGCGATCATGATGGCGAAAAAACATGAAACCGAGTTCAAACCGACCAAGAAAAGGACTACAGCCAGAAGAGAGGTCATTACAAGACAGATTGGGAGGCAGAGCATCACAGATACACGCTTCAGCAGAAATGAGGTAACAAGTTTGCTGATTGTCCGATGAATATTATATAATAGGATTATGAGGTCACCCTTGCTGGCCGGCAAATGGAGACTGCTCTCAATTCCAATACTTGGGGCCAGATAAGCAGGCATCATATCGGACACCCTCACAAATAAATATACAATTCCCATCCCAGGAACTACCAACCACAAAAGTCGACTAGTTCGCTGGGGCTCTGACTGTCCTACTTTGGCGTCGGTACAGGAATCTGAATTATAACACCGGTGACAGCGTAGACCGACAGCGTATTGAATCAACAGATTTATTCCATTGGCCACAAATATTAGAGCGAGGATGATAAAAGGGACATAGACAAGAGATGAAAAGCTGTCCTTTGTACTCTCATGGGACACGAATGGTATTGGAAGCAGACAACCGGCAGTGTGCCCAATTGAATTGGCAGCTGATACGAGTAGGACGATTGTGCCCACACTATCTGGCCAAAGACGCACAGCCACCATGTTGTTCACTGGAAATGAACTTGGTTAAGAAACCACATAACGCATACCATATGCAGCACTCACCAACATAACCTACTGCCATAGCCCAGCCTTGCATGAACCATTCTAGAGACTGCAAAACAACGTTAGCAGTGAAAGGAATGCTTATTAATGCCATAATGTTCATGAAGTGAACTATGAAAAGAATGAGATCCAGGTAGTTGGACATTCTCTTGGTCAGGAAGCCTCCAGCGACTGACCCGAATATAGCCCCAACGCTTGCCATCGAGTTGGCAATGCTCAGCTGGGTGTAGCTCATATCCAGCTTCAGGCTGAGGTCATGCAGCACTGCAGATAGTATGGTCATGGATATGCCCTGAATGAAATTCAATTTTGTTTGATCAAAATTATCAGTCTCATGAAATAGTCTCACAAGTATGAGCTCACTGATGAGAATAGTCGCTGACTTGATTATATTCCACGAGTACTTTCCTTGTTTTTCCTCTGCTCTTGGAGCAAGAAGCTGACTTCCTTCCTTTGCTTGTGGAGTGCCCATGTCACCTCTACACAAAAGAGAATGTGCAAATTTATCCGTGTAGAATACCTAAAAACTCCACGATTGAAGTCAAGTGTTGAATTTGTTTCACATGCATTTGCAGGATTTCTTCCTATTCGAGGGTGATTAAAGTGAGACAAGCAACTTTCACCCACATCACAAATTTAACAAATCGAATAAAACCAAACATATATATAACATAGATATTGAGATTATCTGATCTTATATTATAAACAAGATGGGACATCGGCCTCATTGAGTAAAATGGTCATAACGTGTCGCATAAGTGAGCGAATTATAAACACGTCTACCTGACATAAAATTCATACAATAATGCAAGTAAAAAAACACAGAAAAGATAGAACCTAGGCCAAATTTGCCCCAAAAAATTTAATTTGTGCAAAATTTGAGCGTTTTTGGTTCGCCGAAACTCCCCCCCCCCCACCAAAAAAATAAAAAAATAAAAATAAAAATAATAATAAATAAATATAAATAAATTATCTGTTATCTCAATGTTATCTCAATCTACTCTGGCTGAGGCTGGCTCACACCATCAGATGTCCCTGTTTAAGTGCGCTCGGCCGGTTTTTGTACTGATCGACCTTAGCCCCCCCTCCAGCTGTCCGATATATAGATTTAAATTACCCAGTAAAACCAAGTCAATTATTCCATAATTGACTTGTTTCTTAGAACAGTTATTTGCATTGAAGCCGACAGAATCAATCAAGAGAGTGGGATAGGGGCATCCGAAGAATTTCCTTTCTCATTAAAGAAGCCTTCTGAAGCTTCAGATGGGGCATACTAATGACCATATAAAAATCCTGTCACTGATATTAGGCTTAAAATTTAATATTTTATATTGCTTTCATTTGATGCAATGTGGAAACACAAGCTGACCTTTAGTTGAAGGTCTCCTTGTTATAGCTATGAAGTGATAATTGCTATAAGTATAAAATTATAGGTCCAGAAAATCAAGTTGCTGTGTTGCCATATATCACCCCGTTCGATCTGGGGTAACGGATAAAGATACGGTTCACGGGAAGATCGGCAACGGAGCTTTCTCCGCTTTCGAGTATGCGGGTGTTGTGTTTCATTAGAAATAAGCTCTTATTTTCTTGATTAATGCTTAATGGGGTTTTGTCCGATATAAATATACTTCTCTGTAGTAATGTCACTCGTTTTGGAGGCTATTATCATAGTCCTTATGCGTCTATGACAGTGATAATGTGTACGCATATAATAAGTGCGTCCACTTTTCGCAGGATGGCATGTTTTCGCGTGACACCGGCAATCCCTCCAACTCCTCTAGCTCCGTGGTTGCCGGCAATCGAAGCCTGAGAAAGGAAGCAGGGAGGAGGAGAGAGAGGGGGGTGTCTGTCTACATATGGATGACCAGCAGTGTCAACGATATAACGCATTTTACATTAGACCTACAAAACACGAATAACCATATACATTACTGAGCAACCTTGTTATTAAATTAATTGAGTGTTTGAAACACATTGCCATGCACATAAATAACGATACACATGTACTTGTTTTCAAGAGAGTTATATTAAATTGGAACTTAAAAATTGGCATGTACATGACTTTGTGAATACTTCATTTAATACAGTATAAATAATTTTGAAAACATCATATTGAAGTTGATTAAATTCGACCTAATTAGGCACCTATACCGCATCGATCTTGAACATAATATATTCACCGTTGGACAACTAAAACACAATTTTATCAGGAGATATTTCACGCATGCATGTTTTATTTAGCCATAGAACATGAAAACATAGCTTTCGAAGTTACGGACTGTCTTTTACAACAAATCCAAAGTTGTTCAAATGCAAATTATATCTCAAATCATCAACTTTAGTTTCTATTTTTTGATAATACAATAGAGGTAAATGCCGTTCAATGAATCGTTAATTACTTAACAAATAGGCTCAATGGTATGTAAACCTCATCTTGCGCGCTTTCGTGACATTAATTTGATATAATTAAACTCACCGATTGGAGCATTATCTCAGACAAAAATTATTTCTTATATTCCAAGGATTGGCCGATTTTTAAGCAAAATGAAATAACACGATCGTAATCAACAGGCTCTGCTAGGCGATAGGATCCGATTGCCGGCTACCCCGGAGAGGAGTTTGACGGATTGCCGGCATACTCGCAAGCGGAGAAAGATCCGTTGCCGATCTTCACGTCAACCATATCTTTATCCCTTACACCAGAACGAATGGGGTGCATATATACAACACAAGAATGCCGACTGAATTTATATCGGTTCTCTGATTGGTTAATTGAATTTTGTCCCATGTCAATTTGAAGAAAAAAAATAAAAAACGAAAAAAAACCTCCTCCAAATCTTAGAATTTGCAATATCAAGTGGGCGGATCTGAGTAGGTGAGCTGATAAGTAGGAACCCGCATTTTAATTTTCTGTCCTATAATTGTTTGTTACACATGAAAAAGCATAATTAAGCTATAAAGCATACATGTTATTGTCTAACGAGCAGATGATGGCCACACCACCAGTGGTCGGAGCGGCCAACTGGGTGTTACACAATGCCATAAATGTAAGATAAATTGCCCTCACATAGAGATACGAATTATTGTGCCAGCTGAATGTGCTGTTTTAGTAGAATGTATTTATATAGATGAATTCCACAAACAATTGAACGGAGACAAATATTCGACAATCGTAGGGCTCACTAAACTTGCAATAAATGCATAAATAGAGCACGTTCAACATAGAAAGTTGAGACATTATTAGCCTGGCATGATGTCCATGCAAGTGGTTAATACGTTACACGCAGAAGGTGAGTCGCGGTGATGTGATTGCACGGAATATTACACGATCCAAGGGAAATATTTCTTTCCTGTCGAGACGTTAATGAATAAGTTCTGGTTGAAACCCTTAATCCCGATCTCAGATTTTACAGGTAATTGGCCTCATTTGATCGTGCGTGGTTTCGTATTTACCTCTCAGCTTATTCACAATGGTGTATATGCCACTATAATAATTGTAATACATTATATGGAGTTTTGAGTGGCATTCTCCTCTCTTCGTCTCTTTCGCCGTGCGCTAATATATTTTCATGTCACCTTGGCTGATTTCTTCAATAGATAGCGATGCTCAGTGGTAGAACGTTTGGCTGTCAATTAAATAATAATATTATTTATTTCGCATATACATGCAATATTACATGGAAAAAAAAAAGAAGTAATTATATAACAACTAAAATATATTGCTGGGTGTTTAAGCATGTGAAACAATATATTGCTAGATCCTCCCCCTGGGCTAAAAACTCACAATGCAAATAGCAACATACTTTTCAAGCATAAGATTTTATCCGATTGCAGCAGTAGCCAGTCTGCTTAGCAATAATTGACATAAAAATGCTGCTGAAAATAATAATGTAAAATAAACATAACATAAACATAATATAAACATATAATAGTTAGATGTATATCAAAATTGAATGCTGATAAAAGAATTAACAAGTTAAGAAGTTAACAAAAGTAAGGGGGTTTGCCTTCAATGGGTGATTACATATTTCATTTATTTAGTATTTACTGTTTTCCTTCTTCCTCTGTTTGCACGTCTATTCGAAAGAGTGGGTATTGCGAATTGACCACTCACCTTCAAATTCCCAGTTTTTCTATCATTCAATCTGGAAATTGGCTATATATATAAGTACATTGATATTAAGTCACACCTCCAGCGTATAGTGTTTGCTCATTCAATAAAATTTTAAAGATTGTTTTCTAACAGGTGTTTGCTCTATCGAGGCCTATTGCAACATTGAAACAAGTTCAACAAACGTTAATAACGTACTTTGGCCCTGTTTGTTTTTTAACCGGGTTACTAGTATGTGATATTTAGGCAATATCCGGTAAAGCATCATAAATATGTAAATGTGTGAGATGGTATATTTTTCTCAGTATATACCCATTAATTGTACAGAACAATGTATGTAGATTTGTCTACAGTTAAGATCACACACCATTCGCACTTGTTGACCTCTGGTTGTTATGAAATAGTAGTGAATGATAGAATGATAGAATATGCATCCCAAGAGGCATGCAATACGCCTATTAACCGACAATTTTAAATCCATTATTATTGCGGTGGACTAAATCCTTGATGCCTCGGTTATGTGAGATTTTTAGTATCGCTTTCGTCTAGCGTTTAATTTCATGCCTGTATGATGTCACATAAGCAATTATCCATTTATCCTATTGTTAACTATGGGAGCGGTGACTCCCGCGAGTGAACGAATCTTTCAACAATTCTGATAAACGAAATCTCATCTCGTTCTAAGGCTGTAAGCTATTCTGCCTGAGTAAGAAAATCATATTTGATTGGCTTAGATTTTTTTTTTTCACAACACACAGATCGTTTCAATATACGTATTTTTGTATTAATAAAAGCCAATCTTCAGACGTTCCGAAATGATCAGAGGCCGGCTTTAAATTTAAATTACATTTATACTTGCAGAGCATATCTAGAACAAATGGAATGAAATGCTTACTCGCATGTAAAGCTGTTCGTTCTTCAATCCTGTTCTTTTATTACTTTTTTTATATATATATAATTATATTCTGAAATTCCTATCATACTGTTCTTACTATAACATTAATTTATAGTTGTCTCTTTTCTGTGTCCTTCTAATTGCTGTGGCATATTTGTATGTTCGGTGGGAGATTAAATTCTCCGCAATAACTTTTGGTAAGGACGATGGTAATGACGAGGAATAAAGTATATTATCGTATATACTCACGCAACCTACAACATTGTTGTACGTATACCTCACTGCGCTCGGAATTTCTTTGATAACTACAACCTTAATTCTAAGCCACTATAATATTCATTCGACTTGAGTGCTTTAATAGCACCATAATCTAAGATTAATCCCGCTGGTAATTATATTTATAATTATAAATTGTATAAATCCCGTTGTAAATGTCTGCATCAACGTACAAAATATACATTATGATTTTGCATTATCGTTGTTGCTTCCAACTACATGTTCTGAAGCTCGTTGATAATCCAGCTGAAGCTGCAAAGCAGGGAAAGACAGACAACATGGTATGTGGCATAAATTGACGTATAGTTTATTTCAAGGAAATGACGTGAGTATTGATTTGAATGAGAAAACATAAAATAAACTGAAAATATCAAGGTTGATATTTCAAGATAACGCGCGCAGGGCTCATCCGTGGCTGGGGACAACATATGCACACGTTCTGGGCATCTCCTGCTAGCTTCCAACGCGGGCGCGCCTCGATTGCATAAACTTCCTTATGTCTTGACTATGTCGCATAAGGGGCCCTTATACTAGTATGTCTTATTATTGTTCCACATCTGGTCGTTATGCAACAATGTGATGAAAGCAGGGCTGGTAAATCAGTTAAAGCATATTTAATATTGCATCGTCGCATTGGCTGCTCTAATTCCATAATACATAAGAACGCTGGACGAAAAAAAAATAAATAAATAATAAAAAATAAATAAAAATAAAAATAAAATAAAATAAAATAAAAATAAAAACACATTTGTTTCTTACTGAGGACGTTGATATTTTAGCATAAAATAAAACAGTTCCTTCAGAATATCGGAGAACATAACTATATGTAGGTCGTAAAATCTCAATTACTATAGAAACCATTCCATCAATACAAAATATTTAGATCGTGTAATCTGTCCGTGGTTGGCTAGATTATCCATACTCACGGTGTGGTATATACATGGCTGTTTTGATTATGGTAGGACTACTAGTCTACTCAGGTAGACTAATTGCGCCAAGGACAATTGACACATTAAGGATATTTCCAACAAAGAGAGCTAATTTGATTCACCTGTAAGTTGTAACTATTATTCTCAATGTGTGCTAATCAATTCACTGCTTCGTGGGATTTATTGGAATGGAATTGCATGTATACGCACTCACAGTGACTTGTATATATTGACATCCAATTCGAAGCTACGAGAGAAGCCTCGTTTTGATTCTGAGGTGATTTATGTATTTAAATATTATGGGCTGAAATGGAATAGTTATGTGTATATCCATCCACTGATAACATCAATATGAAACGACTCGAAGAAAAAAAAATTACTATATCATGAAACAAATATGGGAATATGAGCAGACAGGAACCCCTTTGGCGGATAAGACAATTAAAATTATTAATAACTAGAAAGTTTTTCTGGATTATAACCACAAAGAACCCATGCTTTGCAATAAATTTGATAAACAAAAGATAATACTAAATAGATTTAGCTTATGTTATTTGTTGTATTCGCCAGTGATGCACTGGCGGATACAACAAATAACATGTATTTATTGCATCAATAAATACAAATGCAGGAACTATTTGATAAGTAATTTTACTGTCTTGAATAATAGGCGCTAAATTTTCGGTTCAATGCAAAATTCTCTCAATTTTCTCAGGTGGTACCCCGTAACTTTTTATCTTAGTTTGTCCAGCTGCAAAACCATTCCCTCGCTTAAGAAGATTAACATTTCATTGAGGGATATACGGGATAAACGACGCCTTTTTCTGCTTTGCTGAAATGTCTGGCTTGTCTTTCCAGTCTGCAGCATCTGCTGCCAAATCAGCTTATAGAAGGATGTTTGAAACATGGCGGGGAGCTCAATCCGCTTTGAGATTGAGAAAAGTGCCAGATGCTTCTTTGCAATGCTTATTATGGGGAAGGAAATCCAAACTCAAACATTGTCTTGACAAATAAAGAATACAACACCGTAGATCGTCTTTATTACTCATACAAAAATCAGTGAAAATGCTTCAAATGACTATTTAATCACTCCCACTACTTGAGCATTTGAAACACGGTAATATTATTATACGATGAAATAATTGCCTCAATGTCTCCGGAAGGTGGAGACTTGCTTTAAAATGCAAAGATGCCCCCTTCGAACCTTAGTTTGTTCATCTTACATGCTGATGGCACATAAAATAATCCCAACGTATATGCCCTCAACCCTGTAATTAAAATGCTTACATTATCATGCGTGCAAGCAGTTATACAATAAACTTCCACCCTTTTCTCACATAATTATCATCTCAATAGTAACAGACTTACGTCAATGAAACCCTCTATTGAATTTGATGCTCATGTTTACCATAATATCACCAACACAAATTATATTATGAAGAAAGAAAGTTTTAAGATCAAAAGAACATTCAATTGCATTGAGTTCCATTTGTGCATTTAATCAACAATCAAATTAATTTTAGTCTCTCCTACATTTTGTTCCTTAATTTGCTTGTATTACATTGATGTATATTACCTAGCTATTAGAAATAAACTGTCCTGCATGAGTCACCTAAACATTATCTAAATCAAAACGCAGGTGAGCGCTGATGGCTGATTGAGGCTTCCCGAGGCGTTTTGTTCGTGCAATAGCAGTGCATGTATAAATTAGATTTAGCTTATGTTATTCGTTGCATTCGCCAGTGATGCAATAAATACTCAAACAGCTATGATTTGTGTCGCCCTCGAAAACCAGTGATCAATAAACCGAAATTGCGAGTTGCATAAGTTGTGTAATCTTTGGCAGAAGTTCCACAGTCGACTGGAATCCCAGTATATCTAGAGCTAGGCAGCATAGACCTTATAATACAAATCCATTGTGCACGCATTGGCAGCGCATTCGCCACGCCTCGTTTGCTTTTGCAACAGCACCTGAATATTACCACTGAATAAAACTACCGAAATAACATTCGATTAACCTAAATTTATAGGTTGTCAAACAAAAATTATTCAACCGAAACCATTATTGTAAACATTGTAGATTTATAATTGAATTGTGCGCGACATTTCATCGTTTTTGGGCGTATTATAGCGAAAAAGTTTGTCTGTAATTTCCGAAGCGAGCAAACCAATGGGCGCCATATACATTGTAACAACACTGGAGTTCTCGATTATAATGAATAAATTCCTCTTTAATAGAAATTCACGATTGAAAGAACGGAGATGGGAAGGTGAGAGCAGGATTCAAACCTGAGCTATTGCAGCCACGACGCAATGAACCAACCACTATACAATTACGGCTAACAAGCTGGAAGGGAATTTGTAGGGCAATGCTTGTTCTGCCACCATTCAAGAGTCAAGACAAATGACGAAGGCGTGAAATGCGGTTCCCACTCAGCGAACAAATTGGACTTGAATGTCATTTATTTGTCTCGTTAGATTTGGGTTTAAATTAGAACACGACCACCAATTGTTACAGCACATAGTGAGCAGATGTCCATATATACGTGAGTTCAGAAGTACATTACACTGTACTAGCATGACAAGCAATGGTGAAAGTGGCAGCGGTTTTGTCGTGGGGCAACGCAGAGCTGCACGGGACTGGCGGATGATGGATCACTGAGATCATCTGGGATCAGCAGAGGCATCGCTCTAATGCACGCCTGATGGCTCAACGATGGGCTGCAGATCCCTGGCGTGGTCTGATTCGCCCTCCGAATCCACTCGTCACTCAAATATACGTGAAGTGGGCTTCGACTATCTGCTGAAGTGTTCCTTGTGAAGTGCTACACGGTGTTGCTTGGCTAAGTGCATTGAGCCATTCTTGTATCATTTAAATCCTGCGATTCTGTGCTTTCAAACGATCGAGCGGAAAACAGGAAGGCAGCTGATGAACTTATGCCGGCTTGCCTTCCCTTTTTCAAATGCAAGGGATGGCGAAGACAAATTGCTGCATGGTTTGGTCTTCTTATTCTGAGATAGTAGAGAGAGCAAAGGAAGATTGGATGACGCCTCAATTCAACGGAAGTGCATGGATTTGGCTCCCTTCGGAGGACACAACTTAATTGTCAAAAAGATTAATTGATGAGAATTTGCCTCCTTGGTGTTTTAGATGTGTCGATATCCTGACCAGCTGAAATGTGCTTGCTGGAATGTAATGAATTATTCCTCACTTCAACCTCTATCTTAGAGCATTGCCCCACACGGGGCACACTGAATTTGCATATGGAACGCCATCCCCCCCCCAAAAAAAAAAAAAAACAAAAAAAAACACCTTATAAATCAAACAGATTTGGATGGGCTTTTTTTCGAAGGACATCGCACAATTGGAGCAGCCAATCTATTCGCAGCCGCTATGTGGTTTGCAAACAAATATCAAGAAAACTCAGCCTTGGAGGGAAGTTTTTGGACACTGTCGACAGGAAATTGCGCTTGCAATATCATTTGATGCGAGTAAACAGCAACGCAGATATGCAAATAATAACTATTGACTCTCACTACAATAACCACTGAACACAATAAAACCTCGGCTAAAAAAATTCATACAGAGTGTGTGGGGAGCCTTCAGCCAGAATGAAAGGTATAGAATCTACAGATACTAATATGAATAATATCCATTGAAATCTAAGGATTGTACAAGTAATCATGTTTCACACGCTATAAAGAATTTGACCAGAATGGAATACTAGTAACCAATATGCCAAGAAGTGAGCTGTCCAATCAGCGAAATAAAACGTTCTCAGATGTTCTGGGACTTCCTAAATGGCCTCACTGTGTGGTTGTGAAATTGTAATCGCCAAGATAAGATTTATCTCAGGTCCTTACCCAGTCTCTGCGTCTCCTCTTCATTGAATACAATTGCTGTACAGAAATATTTTTGCGACAAACTGACTTTTTTCAGACCAAATTTCTATACATTATATGGCTATTCCATTCTTTCAAGAATACCATATTTCAATTGGACCACCCGATATGACAATGCCTTCAATCCGGAACGCCCTTTTAATAAATATTATAATAATAAAATTATTATAAATTTCACGTGAAAATCCAGGAATATACTATCCACAACCCATGCAGCCTCGGATACAATCACATTTCAACTGTCATTCCTGCTTCAACCATCGTTTTGTTATCACAAACTCACTTTTAGATTTTACACTGAGGTTCTTTACTTTTTGGCTAGTTTTTACGGTGAAGCACCGTTGCTTTTACTCAACTTTACAGTAAAGTACCGTTGCTTTCTGCTCGTTTTTACGGTAAAATACTGTTACTATCTTCTCAATAATACGGTAAAGTATCGTTGTTTTCTGCTCGTTTTTACGGTAAAGTACTGTTAATATCTTCTCGATGATATGGTGATGAACTGTTGATTTTTGCTTACTTTTACAATAAAGTACCTTTTATTTCTGCTCGTTTTTACGGTAAAGTACTGTTGCTTTCTTCTCGATATTACAGTGATGAACTGTTGATTTCTACCTCATGGATGCGCTACTGTGTTTGGTGTGACTTCCAGGAAGTGCTCGGAGTTGGATATTGGATATTTCTAAAATCATGTTGATCTCATCACAAATAGGAATCGATTCGGATTCGTATAAAAATAGCTGAGTTTGCTATTATAGTTGATTGGTTAAGAGCATTGCAGTGGTAGACAGAGGATAGTTGGAGATGAAAATAATGCTTCACGTGAGTTTTTTCAACATTCAGGGATTTGTTTAGCAAGTTCAGCATTTATTCGGAAAGCAGACACATCTGTGAATAACGATGGCCTTATATTTATCCCCGAATGAAGAATTGTGAATTATAGATCGAAAGAACTTCAGTATACAACTATATATATAGAAGAATCGTATCTCAACAAATATCCATCCATCACAAACAACACATTGCTTTCCTTGTCATCTGCTGTGTTTCTTTTTGTAACATAAAAAATTTATCACAATGAAGATGTAATGGAAACAAATGGACACATCCTCCGGAAATCATGCCTCAAATACGTTGTAGATTGTCCATACTGATGTATTACACCGCCTATGAAATAGTAAGCTGTGAGGATTAATGCATGCATATCAATGCCTTGTAACTAGCTATATATAGTGCCCGCTAATTGACCAAGAACTTCTTGGTGAGATGGCACAGGGGAGGGGTGATGACTCGCTGTCTCGTGGGTGTGCTGAACAATTGTCCATGATCATCACAATGTTCCTTCTCTGCACCCGCACCTCACCATTCAACTCCTTTAGCCACGCATGCACAGAACAGTTCACTGATCATCCAGGCATTTTTGTTGGCCTTGTAAGCAGAGGCTTGTATGCAATGTCTCAAAAGCATCGCGGGTTTAAACTTTCCCAATGATTAACAGAGGCCGCTTATATGAACCATCCACATTGATGGCCAAAAGCCTGTTTCTGGCCTTCTACCTCCAGCCAACTTCTCCGTGCGTTCAGCTAAAGTTCTATCTAGGAGGACACGAAAGTAAATCCCTGTCTTATCGGCATTGTAGATGTCTCTGAGATAGAACTCATTGAGAATATCCGTGAGCATTCTTGAACCCGATGCGGTGATGCTCTTTCCATCGGGACAACCATCCCGACGTTGGGTCAAAGGATTCCACTCCAAGTTGCGCTGCCAGCTGCTTGGATTTCTCCTCGAGAATCAGCGTCAATGTGGGAGCATTCTGAGCTCCGGCGTTCTTAAACCACACGAAGAGAGCGTCCTTGACATCCTTGGCCTTGCCAGCACGTCTTCTCTTTCTACTGTAACCCGTATCACCTTCAACTGATCTTGATTTTTTCCGCATTTGTGCAAATGCGGGAAACTTGCAATGAAAAGCAGCCAAAACTGCTGGGAATTTGAGATTGCGAGAGCCCTTGCAGCTTCAGGTTCAAAACCTCCAGACGGTCAGAGAGACTGAGATCCTTTCGGGTGCGATTCATGGTGAAGAAGTTGAGTCGCTGGATGCCAGCCGCAAAATGAATGGTTAAGACCTGCTGCCCCTCTCTCTCTCTCTCTCTCTCTCAATCCAATCTTTAATTAATTGTTTTACAAATGAAATAGAAATATTATCCAGGTCCAAACATATCGGTTCCAAAGATCTCAAATTCAAACAGTCAAAACCTTGCCATCGACTGATCTAGATTTAATCACTCGACCCCCTTGTCTTATGTATAATAAACGCGTCTGTTCAATATTTCCATCATGTAATCCCCCGCCCCACCCATATATCGCTTGGCTCCGTTCGCGATTTTCTTTTCGAAATCGTCAATTGACTTGCTTTATATGAAATCGACAATTTCAACGCAACGATTTTCTGACAATAAAAATATTTTTGGCGAGTAAAAATTCCCTGTTTACTCGCCGCGTGGTAAGCAACCTTTTTCGCTTATTTCGAGCCCTGTCTACAATCCTATGTACCAGAAATTCACTTATTTCATTTCATTCACCGGCCTCGAGCTACTTCCAACAGAATAATCCTAAATAGGCAGTTTCAAATGTTTATGAACAAACCATAACGGGGCTTTGGCCGCATTGAATATTATTTTGTGGACTCCGGCGTTCAAAAGTTCATTATTTGCGTGTGAGCGTGCGGCAACATTTTCCATAGCACCCCGATCTGTTTGTGCGTTTACATTTGCCCACAAAATTTAATGCGGTTGCGACTGAAACAGGGAATGGTATTTGGCTGCGACCATGCGGGGGTTTTTTCCCGCACGCACGGACTGCACGCACAAAATCTGTATGCGGCATGGTGGGGTTCGCGGCTCTACCCAACGCATCCGGGACTGTGAGTGATACGGGCGCCAGAGCAAAAGCCTGGACCGAGGTTTCCCCCTATACTCTTATCGATAAATCCTAAGGGTCCTTTGTCCTGCATACTACTATAGACAGTAGTACACAGCCCCCGTCCTTGTTACGCAGTTGGGCAGCACTGCAGAGTCACTGATAATTATAATTATAACGAATTACAGTTATTATCATAACGCCCGTGGCCCGATCGGGCCTCGAACCTGGAACCTCGACGTCCACGGTCGACATATAGGATTGCAGTCATGGTACTCTTTTCTGATTTCAATATGGAGGGGTTATGAATCCACAAATATCGAAATTCCACGATCCATTACCATGTTGTAATTTGCAATCGTTTGCAGAAAACAAAAGCATTCATCACGCCACACTGCAATATTCTGCCGGATTCATGATGGATGACATGTATGTGTACATATACATGTTCAGGAGGCGTTGCTCCGCAGAAACAACAACCAGAGCAGTGAAAACAATCATGTTCCCTGCGTGTGATGTCATCATTGACCCACATAAGAAGGTTTTAATGGCTGACCAACATTGCAGTCCCACTACAGCAGCCCATTTGTCAGAGGCGGCATAAAAGGCGCCGCTGATCTCGACGCTCCTCAGTCGCGGCTGCAGCAGCTGAGAGCGATGCGCGACAGTTGGCTGAACATGGAGTTATGCTCCGATGGCTTCTTCTTTGGCTGTACACTTGCCTCTTTGTGCTGTGTGTACTCTTTCTGATGCACGAGAACAGTTCACCAGCGCTCACCACACATCCGACGAAGGACACCAGAGTGCACAGAGCCCTCGCGTCGTCAACTCTCCCTGCGTCAGACAGGCGGCTGCACCTCCTGCTGTCTGCTCAGAAGAAATCATGGCCAACAGACCTGCTATCTCATCACCCTCAAGTTCTCATGTTCTCCTTCAAAGACCCAATGATGACGGCAGAAGCAGCCGTCCACTTGGCTGAGCAGCTGTTTCACTGCGCTGACGAAGCCTTGTCGCACGTCGTCGATGTGGTCAATGAGCAGCTGGAAGATGGTGCAGTGCCATGGTGTGGCTCGCGATTGGCCAAGCTACGAACAAGCGACTCTGGCGTGTACTGTGAGCCTGCTCCGAAAGCTGTCTTCCGACAGCACTGCCTGGCACACTCCGTGGCTGTGCAGCTGAGTATTTCTGTGGATATGCTGCTGCTGTGTGAGCAGCTGCATAGCGTCAGGTGGAGCAGCAGAGTGCTTCATATGAATTGTGAGCAGAGTGGGGTGAAAGGTGGCTTCGGTGAGGAGGACCTCAGACATGAAGACGGCTGCTCTGGACTCTCTGTGCTTTGCGTGGACGCTTCTGATGCGTCGTCGTCTTCTGTGGTGGAATTCCTCAACTTCTGTGATCTCTTCAACGATGTTCAGTTGACTTCTTCTCTCATTCATCACCATGGCAACGCTTCATGAGAATAATATATCAAAATCAGCATTCTGAAAAAAATAATTATTGTTAGCATTGAGTTAGTAACACACGATGTCCTACTCTTATGATACGACTAGAACTGGTTGTGTGTGTTCGTTTATTTTTGAGTGAGAACCTTATGGTTTTAGTGTTGTGCGTTTTATTTAGAATTAGAAAGAAACCTAGTTTAATTTCGACACAATTTTTGGAAAGCCTAAAGGCCAAAAGTCGGTTTAAGATGATTAAACAGCTATTGGTCCAGATTATGAGAATGGTCGAGGTACATAGTTTTATGGAATGATCATATTCTATGAATTTCCACTCAGCTGTGTTAATGTCAGAGTATTTTTTTTCCAGAAATCAGAAATCTATCATATACGAATTCTTTCTGCCGCTGAGATTTATATTTATCCCTTTCCTGGCTTTTTTCGTTCTCTTGAAGAGCACACTTCCCTTGGGATGTTTTAGTGACGTCTTATACTTCAGAGCTTTAAAGAAATTCCTCCCATGCAACACCTCTTCACTTGTCCTCTTTACCACTCAAGAGTTTTATGCATTGTAGACGGAACACTACATAGGCGCAATTCTAGCCTTCACAATAGGGCTCTATATTCAATCTTTATAATGGAGTGACGAATTGGCGTGTACTTAGCATATATAGCATGTGCCATACCTCGCTGATGGTATGTATTTTGCTATTAGAAATCAAAACCAATGCATGATGTGACGATCAAGACCACACGCTGCGCATGTCGAAACCGATGAATAGACCATATTTGTTTGCAGTGCAATAGCTATCCGGTGACGGTTTCCAACGAAACCCGATAATCGTGACGGTCGGAGGCACTGTTATTCTGGAATTATTAAAAAAAAAAAAAAAAAGTGCAATACCTGTCTTTGTATTGGTACCACAACGTACGCATACTATTAAGTCAGTCCTCATTGCATTCACAGTCAAATGATTTTTCAAATGTTGTCTATTATATTCCAGCATGCGGTAGGGGCGTAGGACACATACAGAGTGAAGCACAAAGGCGTTTTCCTTGTGACGTTGTGTCAGTCAAATGTATTTTTGGCAAATGTGGAATACTGTTTACAAGACCCCAGCTTATCAAAAGTAGGATTACCTTCCCTCCCATGCTCCCAAGCTGGTTGTCGTGATGGAGGCACTAACGTCTTTCGCGGGCTTTTATCTTTCTTTTGAAGAGTAGTACACTTGATGTTTTAGTGACGTTTTGCCTTCCGGGAAAACGTTGTCATGCAACATTCTGGCTTTCGGTGCTGATCGTGAGTCACGATTGCATGCAATTGAAGACAATAACAAAGAAAGCGCAATGTCAACTTTGACTATCAATTTTGAACGAAAATTGCGGCAGTGTGCATTTCATCATTTTTGAAGATCATCACTAGTGCTCCACATAATATTATTCAGTGCTTCTAACTATCCGGTTTAATCGGTGTGATTCACATCATTATTTTTTGCCGCAAGGAGACCGGCGCCAAAAAGGTTGCCATGGAAACGGATAGGCACAAACGATTCGACATTGCCGCAACGAGTGTGAAAATGATGATAAACTATTAATATATTGAGTTACAGGGTTAAAAACTTAACAAGAGACGTTTGAATTGACTGAAGCAAATTCAATTTGATGATAATTTAAACAATGGAGAGAAAATGAAAAAAAAAAAATAAAAATAATAATAATAATAAAAAAATGCAGGTATATCGATAGGACTTTTTAACCCTAGGATTTAGGGCGTGGGTAATGATGTAGTAAAACCCGCCTTAATTAAGCCCCGATGGAATGTAATAGAAGACTGACTATTTTTTTATCACATTAAATAAGCCATTTGAAGCCACAGATGGCTATAAAAAAACAACATAATTATGATTATGTCCCGTTGAGCTTTAAGACATCAAAACCCCCGTTAAAATGCTTGTAAACGCTAAGAAAGAGCGTTGAAGTTACATCATTTTGGGAGTGGGATGCACGAGCCACTCAAAGCCTAATTGATAGGCCTACCTCAGCACATGAAGCCCCGTTCTCAGTGGGTGCCCCCCTTCGGTAGGATAGCGAGGAGTGGGTTCGACGGGCGACATGGGATCAGCAGCCCATCGTTGAACCATCAGACCTTTCGTTAGAGCGATGCCTCTGCTGATCCTAGATGATCTTAGTGATCCATCATCTGGGAGTCCCGCTCTGCATTGCATATAGTACTCTTGACTAAAACACTGCCACATTCGTCATTGCTAAACCCTTGTCGTGCATAATGTATACAATTATGGGGTTTTTATCTCTCTTTTTCTTCAGGGCTTTATATTGAGCATGATAATGTGCCACTTCAAGCTGAACACTTAATGGTCTCTTGTTCAAAAACAATTTTACATTCAACGCGTAGAGTAGATATCCGGGCTGTCCGCAAGATACCCGATATATGTGGAAATTTAACCACCCGGTTCAGGTAGGCCTCGGTGCCTTCAGTGGAAGTAATACAGTACGAGACCGATCAGTAGTTGCTCAAATATTTGCTTTGTCAATTAAAAAAGTTTATTTTGGTGCAAAATATTTTTATGACCCCGACGTGATTTGAACACGCAACCTTCTGATCTGGAGTCAGACGCGCTACCGTTGCGCCACGGAGTCAGCTGAGAACCGTTCTATGCCCATAGATGGTAACGAAACAACAGTTGAAACATTATATGAGCTATTACTGAAAACGAGTTGCAAGTGAATTTCACTGTAAGGAGATTGATATTGCCTCGCTGGTAAGGGCAAATATCATTGCCATTTATTTGTGGATGTTGCATGGAACATACGGTTCTTTCTTTATTTAAGAATACGATGAAGGAATCTTGTTAAAATTATGTCTTAATTATAAATTCCATTCAACGATTGGCTATGAGAAATTTTTGCTGTTTGACAATAATTGAGTTTATTATAGAGGAGACACAAGGACTGGGTTAGAGTTGGCATAAATCTGTTCTTGGCATTTTCCATTCCACAGCGACGCCATTGAGGAAGTCCCAGAGGATTTTACGACGTCTCCTTTTGCTTATTTAGTGAGTCACTTCTTGCCTTATTGGCTGTTCTACTCTGGCTCGATAATCTGTTCCTGTCAAAAAGTATTCATTTTAAGACAGCACAGCGATCAGACCCATGGCATCATATTGTGTGGCACCGCGTCGATCACAAATCAACAAACCCGTGATGATACAAGTGTGTGGATGCCGCATGATTGAAGCATTTATTGAAGCTACTATAAGAACATTCCCCTAGCCCAAATAGGGCTGCTCAAAGAAGAATGGTTAAAACTCGATCATACTTGGTGGTTTAAAATTTCCATAACATGAGGTATACCGTTGTGTTGGTACACGTATCACTTTTTGTTGTCATACAGCAAGTTTTTGGGTGTAATTTATAAGTTGTATGCCCTCATATTGCTTTGTGTTGCACCACAGCATGGTATATTTTAAACGAATTCATAATACCATAAATATATTGTACGTATAATGTACTTGCATTCCCAGTACATCGAATGAAGAAGAACGCAGATGATGAACAAACCTGACTTGAATTGCAGCTTGCAGACCCAAGAGACTGTTCCATTGAGCAGAAAACGCATAGTGCAAGATCAGAAGAGAATCCATGCAATGCATCTGAATCCCTCGCGGCACTCGACTGAAATCACCTTTCGGACCGCACTTTATTCGTCCATTTCAGCCTGAGTTCCGGTTGTGATGGACGGAATGCTTATCTCGCACCCCTCTCTCTGACTTTACAATAGTTCCCCTGTTTATTGGAGCCTTCACACCAGCGCAAACTCAACAATAGATGTGTATAGCATGCCACCGCGAAGGTGTATAACCTGTCTAATCGAGTATTATAAACCATCATTGTCCAATAAGGTCCCCATTTCGACTCTACATATGCAACGTGTGTCATGCTATGGCAAGCATAACACAAAAGTACTGATGTTGTAAACTAGCTGATAAGATAGAAATGCATACACTAAAGTTGACATATCAACGTGTCAGCGGAAACGATGCATGTGTTAATGTCTGATGAAGAATTGTTGAGCTGTGTATTTTGACCTTTTGATCTCAGATATTCTAACATTCGTAATGTTGTTTCTGATAAACCTACCAGTGCATCAAAATAGTTTGCCCGCGCATGACTAAATTGAATATTCGGGCCATTATGACCTTTGCCCCTCAAGGGTTGCCACCCACGTTAAACAAATGGCCTTCTCTTCACCTTTTGACCTCGGCTTCACGTTCACCTATTCTTCGTAGCGTGATGACAAGGCCTTTAAAGTGCAGTCTCGAGGGAAATATCTGAGTCCAGCTCTGTGCGTCATAGATTCGTCTCCATTTGGGAGGCGCAGCACTTTTCTTGGAATCTATTTAAATCAAGAGAACAATGCAAATGAACTTATGCTTATTGAATGTTCATTTACAACTTCCTGCTGTAATTTTTAACGCAATACAAATAATGATATCTAATTTTTCATTCTATATGCATTTCAGATTCATTGACATATATTATAACAGGTTGGGCCTATGGATGGGTGGGTCGTAAAACAGCATCGTGTATGATAATAGAAAGAAATTATCTCAGATTGCATGGACATTCACTGGTCTCCGGCGCTACTGAGAAGAAGCAACGGCACACACCGATGAAAACTCACCCCTATTTTGGTACATCCATTTCACTCGATTTCACATGACGTCACTCGGAATTCCCATGATGGCTCACAAGTCGCGGCGAGTGAAAATGAATTCACAGTATTTGCTGAATACGACCAGTTGACTATATAAATGTTACTATAAATAACAGCCAATGAGACACCACCTGTCATCGGTGTGTGTCTGTGTCATTATATATGGCCAGGGAACCAGTGAAGCATGGATATTAAAATTGCTCTTGAATGAACTAGAATATAATTATTACAAAAATGCCCAATGAGAAACAGATACTCTCGTGGACATTATATCAACGGTGGCCACCATGAACGTTCTGATGCATCAAAATTACTTTGTGTTGCATGACATAACATAAAATACTCCTAGAGTTGCTAGTGAAGTAAAACAAATGGCTTTCTCTCCACCTATTGGCCCCATGCAGAATCAACTGAAATAACGTGTCAAATCGGTGGGAAATCCAACGCACAATTCTGTCCATCATAATTATTTTCGGATTCACAATTTCAGTAATGACAATATGAAAATAACTCTATAACCATAACTATTTCCCGGGGGGATGTTCTTCTAAATACTGGAACGTTATGAATTAGAATTTGAGATTTGCACAACGCAGCAGTGAGTTCTTGCGTTGTCCATCGCCGCAGTGGAGCGCCGTGAGTGCTGTGATCTGTCGACAGAGCAGTCAACCGGATGATCCATCCCCCTACCACTGAGCCATCTATGCGCTATATTTGCTCTCATCTGGCTGGCAGCACTTTGATTAGAAATGCTTGGTTTGGCGCCCAGGAATTCAAACACGTCTACACGCATTCTGGGAACATTACCATGTTTATCAATTAAACAATTAATCAATTAATTGGTGTTTTTCACTTTTCACATCTTTACTACAGCTGATTTTTCCTAACCGACCAATCTTTTGGCTTCATTAGATTATGGAAACCTTAAAATCAATAAGCAGAACAATTAACAGGCAGCCCCTTTTCAACTCTTACGTGACTGCGTGAGCCATGTCAGATAGGATGGCTTCGTGATTCTGTGGCTGACACTTGGCTAAGCCTCGTTAATTTTTTTCATAACATATCGCTCGGTCATATCCTATATCTATCCCATAAATATCATAGTCAGCAGCTTTTATTGTGGCAAATATGTATACGTATATGTAACGCATAGGTATATGAACACAACTATTATTAATCTGTGGGAGTTATTTGCGTCATGAAATATCACTCTAGATTTTGAGATAAAAAGGGCATTCACATGACAACTATTTCGTTTCATTTGACCTTTGGTACAATGAAGTTGCTCTTTGATCTTCCGCTGGACCACATCCCCTTCACATATCAAAGCCACCTTTCACACCAAGCACCCTTTATATGCCCTGAAGTTCAAGGTAATCGCAAAATGGGCGTCTTTTGTCCAATTGGTATGTCTCCTGGGTCTACCTATTGCTTCCCTCTAAACTGTCGACACCACTTTCCGTGGTCTTCCGCCTTCATTTAGCGAAAGACATTTGTATATCTCAGCGTGTTTACTGTTTACCAAGGCCATTCACATTTTGTGTTACTCGTTGCGGTGCTCAGGGGAGAGGGGGAGCTTTGCAAGTGCCTACCAGAACCCGAACCTGATGTTTAAATAATATTATGTGGGTCTTCGTTGTCACCACCAGCACCAATGAATGTAATCCACTAATCGGCTCAGTTTCATAATTCGCATGTAGCACAAATTAAGGTAAAATTCCAAAATGCCACTGTATATAATATAATGTACGTAATACATTGGTATGGCTCTACAACTTAGTGCCTATTATTATTATTATTATTATTATTATTATTATTATTATTATTATTATTATTATTATTATTATTATTATTATTATTATTATTATTATTAGTAGTAGTAGTAGTATTATTATTAGTATTATTATTATTATTAACTATATTCCTTGTGAATTTCAGCAAATTGAACAAGCAGTTGATGTATAGGTGAAATCTTCACACAAGAGCCACGACAGATATTACGCAGTACAATCATGTGATTTAGCATGGATGCTTTGATGCCAGCAGCAGAAAATAAATCCCCGTCGATGTCATCAAAGATATGCAATGAATTCCCCGCTCATTCCAACACATGAAAAGATCCCCGATTTTTGGAGTGTGTACTTTAGAGTATAAAGAAATAAATTATAGGAATAATAAGTCACAATTAAGAAGTGTATCGCAGGAAAAGTGATTATAATCGACGATTATTTACCAGAAATGAGGCTCTTTTGTGAATTATCAAATCCTATATATATATATATAAATGCATATAATTATTGTATATCAATTTAGAGGGAACTTAAAAACTATAAGACAATTTTAGCATCCCAGAAATTCTTCCTCGCGTGATAGCATAACACGGTTTATATAAAGTATCTTAAAGGGAGGGAGAACTGGTTAAAAATGGACTTTGAGTCGTTATTTGATGCACCAAAAATGATTCCTATGCCTGGCCCACACAAAGAATATCATCCCTAACGATTTCGCGGGAGATATATTGCTAATTAGGCGTGACGTCAGGAGCTGTGATGAAACACCGAGTTCCCCATCTTTTACAATGGGCCTCGTCATATCAGCGTGTCCTGCGACTAAACCCCTGGATATTTTTTTATTTTCTTTTCGGAAATAGATAGAATAACCATTTTGCCACCAGTCAGGAGCGAAAAAAAAATATTTTTCGCTATTTTTCTTATTTTAACAAGCGATTTTCTAGGACACCTACCATGTTTCTCATCCTGAAACAGTAAAAAGGTCAGCCAGAGTGCACCACGCATGCGCTTTCGTTTCGTAAACAACAAAGATGTCCTTTTATGGCGAAGATGCTCTGCTTTTATTGGCTGAAATCGATAGCTTCACGAGGTGAACTGGACCAATCACGGCAAGCCTTCAGCTGACGTTTGCCTCCTATACTTCGTAATGGAAGCCATTCTTCCATAGGCGCAATGTTAACCCCGATATTAGGAATGCATTATTTCCTTACGCTTGCATCCAGGCATGGTGTTTTTGGCACGAAATGCTATCAATTGGTGCTATGAGTCAATAGAACATCACTTAAAATTCAGTTCCCCATCATTCCCCAACGGACTACACGTAAAACATATGCATAGATATAGCATATCAAAATAAAGACAACCAATTAAAGTGTACAAAATTCAGACTCCCATTACGCAATTCCAGTCGATTTTGTTATCATTTCAGATGGAGTATGCTACAATGACGCACTCGTTCATATTGAGCTTGCAGTGTGATGCTGTTACTTTGATGACTTGCCTCCAATTTAGAGCAAATAAAATTAGCCAGACATTGTCTTGATGGCATTCGTATAATTATGGCGTCATTCGGGTGCCTCGAGGCATTCAAAACGATTGCACAAATTTCCTCCCGTCTTCGCACAATGCCTCCTCTGTGCTATTAAACGGCCTCTGGGATTGGCTTTCGGCCATTCTGCTTTGTATAACAGGTCAATCGTTCCAGGCTCCAAAAACGCTGCATGCAAAGCAGACAGATGAGCGGCCTTTGCACAATAACGACCAACGGTCATGAATACATCCAAGCAAAGATTCGTTTGAATAAGGTTTCGGTGCAACGATTAAACGCAGATATCATTAAACAAATGCACACTTGCGATATCTGAGAGAAAATGTGGTTTGTGGAAATCTTTCAAGTGATTATTCTAACGTGATACTCTACAAAGGGATCGTTTCAACGAGGGACGCTTTGAACCTTCTTGGCCGACGTAGATAGCACGGGAACAGGGAGCACTGTCTGAATGCACGCCAGCCTCCCTTGAGAGATTTAAATGCATACATTATTTCAAGAGGCACATTGCTCTGAGATGTACGTGCATTCACGGTACACGGTACAAACGCGGACGATGAAGAAAGGTGACCTAAATAGCAGCTTGCAGACCTCAGAGACTATTCTATTCAGCAGAAAACGCATTGTGCGAGATCAGAAGGGAATCCATGCAAAGGATCTGAATCCGTCGCGGCACTCGACTGAATCTCCTTTCCGCGGTTTATTCGTCCACGTTAGCCCCTGATGTGTTTCCATTGAGACAGTTGGAGCATTTAATTATCATGAAAATGTTGTAATTCCCATGCAATTACCATCATAGTAATATCCCACGCTCTGGGTCGACGTTAATTCATTCGTTCCACTGTGAACAGATGTTCAATCATGACGAACTGATACCAGGAAAATATGCAAAAGATATAATTAATATAAATAATGCATCTGAAGATAGCGGGTGTGGATTGAGTATAAGCTACACGTGATTTTCATATACACCACTATCCTCTAAAGACTGCACCCTCTACAGAATGAGCTTTGAGATTGGGGGTCAAGGGTTATCAATATCAACAGCGAGTGCTCTGATCTCTGAGGGATTTGATTTTGTGAGCAAATCGTAAAACTGGCATTGATATAAAAGCGTACAACATTACAGTGCGACATGAGTTCCCAATATATTGGATCACCATTAAATAAGCTACTATTTTATATGAGGTGATCCCATATTCATTGGTTGAGATTCATGCAATGCAAAGAATCAAATTGAGGTCTACAGAAAGGTTTGCGTTCCTCCAGGACTAGTTGCTATTGTTGTAATGTAGCAGTGCATTCTGCACACTGCCTCTTTATCTCAATCTCACCCAACCCAGGCCCCAAGGAATATCCCTGGCAGTACCCGATTGCATCTCTGAATAAAATGATTTCTTCTTCGGTAACATCCTCGGTCTTACATTTTCTTTCCTCTCGAGCTGTGATCACTGTACATGCAGTAATAGGTATTATGATATCTTATTCTCAGATATTCCAGATGCACCATAGCAGTTCCAATTATACATATTGGTGCATCAAAATTACTCGACCTTCATGACACAACATAAAATATTCAGCAATTTTGGCCTCTGCCCTCGAGGGTTGCCAGTGACGTGAGACAAATGGCTTTCTCTTCAACTTTTGGCCTCAGTCTCAACTAAAAGGAGCGTCTCAGAAAAATCACACAATTCCATCAATCACATTGTCAGGTTCACGTATCCCTCTATTATGTTTCCATTTGTTTCGCTGTACTTTGATAACCAAAGGAGGATAACTATAAGAAGGAAAACATGACTGCAGATTTGCCTCACGGCAGCGGAATTTTGCGCCACGTGGTCAATTCTTAGCCATTCTCGATCTAATGCTCTAAAATTCAAACTTATTTAGTCGCAAAACCAAGCAATATCTATATCAAATGATGAATTAATTCATCCTTTACACTTGGCTGAATGCATTGACCATCAATGGCTACATCTCTACAATATTAACAACAGCTACTCTTTTTCCAGATGATCTTCCACTTTTATATCAAGTTGCCAGCCTTTTTCTTTAATATGATTCCTTATTTAATTACATCATAATTGACCTAAGCCATCCGATAGTTCATAAATATATTTGGAACGAAGATCCTTATAAAGTTCCCCAAATTTTTTTTTTTTTATACAAAGACACTTTATACTTGTATCAGAGGCTCCACTTCCCATTTGACCTTATTTCCTGAAGTTCAAAGTAATCTCAAAATAAGTGTCTTTTGTGCCATTGGTCTGCCCCTAGGGTCTTGCTCAAGGCGGCCTGCCTCTCTCTAAACCACCAACACCATCTAGGCCGGTCTTCATTCAGCAAATGAGCATTCGTTAATCTCACGGAGTGTTTTCTGTGTATTAAAGCCATTAGCCGTTCCAGTCAAAGTGTCTCTGTTGTTGCTTCCAGCATCCACCTTTTTACTCAACTTTTAGCATCAGATATTATAGAGGGAATAACTTTCTACGATTAGTAATCCAAGATCAAGGACTCAGGTCAGCATAGACCTTATCTGTACACTAATTCGGTCATTACTGGGACTAGTAAACCAGCAGGTTGTAGCTCATCTGAAGTCAATTTGACCTAATTATTAGTATTTGGTACATCATTATTATAATGTAATATAAATAGTATGTCTTAATCAGGAACCATTAGCCACCTCATTGCAATGATTATAATACATTTCAGGGTGAATTCAAAGTGATAGGGCGCCATGGGGCACGCATAGTAGCATTAGTATTGCGTAGGAGTAGCTCCACAGGGAGGTGTCACTGATCATTTCGTCTGCATTTGGCATCTCATGGCTTCTCTCTTGGAATCACAAAAATAGATTTTTTCGGCTCTTCACAGTCTCGGTCGCAATTCGAGGTCTTAGCCCCAAACGGCTTTTATTGCCCTGATCTGAATCAACATATCCGAATAGACTGAATGCCAATCCTCAGAATAAGCTGTGCGCACTTCCACAGTGAAATCAACATTTGTAAACAACATTGAGTTTATAAAGCATTAATTGTTACAGGGTTCAACCCTGAAATTGCTGTAACTTAAATCTTAAAACGATAATTCAACCTGATGCCATTAGACCAAATTTTTGCTTTTAGAATATCAGCAGATTGAGCTCGAGATTGTAGAGAAGCAACCTTTACCTGCATGAGCCACGAATGTTAGTCCCCCATGTGATTTAGCATGGCTGCTTTGGTGTCAGCAGCAGAAAATAAATCCACGTCGATGTCATCAAAGAAATGCAATGAATTCCCCACTCATTCCATCACATTCTGCACCCTCAAAATATCATCAATCAAAGGATCCCTAGGATTTTACTTACATATACAGTGGGCCAAATGTAGTCTATCTACTCCATGTTAAGAACAAAACTCTAAAATTTGCTCAAGTGTATCAATTATCCCCCCCTCCCCCACAAAAAAAAACAAAACAAAAAAACAAAACAAATACCTTGTATGGATTGACTATGTTATTCTGCGCCCATTTATGCAAACAAATCAAATAAAAAGTCATTTTAAAAGAGGGAGGAGGTTGGAACATTCAATTGCGAGTGGTGAGTGATCGCAAAGAAAGCAAAATCAGATGAGCCCCTGAACAAGCATTAAGCATTGCCATCTCTTGTATAGCGCTTTAATACAAACTCTGCTTTGTTTTGATTTAGGAGATAAACGTTAGTGCTACTGTCACAACAATAGCACTCTCAAACAAAACAATAGTACGAGAGCGTTGCCTTGATTATGCGTTCAATGAAGCTTATCCATGGTCCAGGGCCCTGTTTTCCGCCAAAAGTGGAGATATCACGGAACGATGTGTGCAAAGATACTCCATTTATATACCGTATATTTAGCTGACATTCTACAGCTCGACGATGGTATATAGACCTCGCCCGGTTTATCTGTGCTAACGTACATTGGTGGAGTCTCTTAGCTCCGAAAATGTGACAAACCCTGCAAAAAATGAAGAAGGACCCAAAATTTCAGAAAAACTACATTTCCTTTAATATCTCAGTGCAACGTACTGTAAGTCTGGACACATTTTCGCCGAATCCTATAGTCTAGGCTAACCGCCCAAAACCAGTCAAGTAGCGACGCGGCGTCAGGATTTGAGCGACATATTGTACGATGAAATGCGTTAAATGCGGGATTATTCTGTGGTTTACACGTAATAAATAAAATGGTATCAGGAATCTTAACCAGCCTGTTCATATTGACATCTGGGTCCGTTCATACTGTTGACACTGTTTGATAACACTGTTTGACAGTTGGCGACATTCCCTAGCCTTCCCGCCATTGCAGACCGCTTCATCGGAATTCATCTGCTCCTTCGCCAACTTCATTCGAAACTACAAGGCAGACGAAAATTTGTAAACAATAACCTCGTAATCCAATGTAAACATTTTGTTTGGCGTCGATAACGGTCAGAATATCTCCCATTCGTATTATCAAAATGATGAGCTTCACAGTTCGCACGCTTCGGAGTTATCATGAGAAATTCGTCTTCCGAGAGCGGAGCTCCCAATTTTGAGGTCACGTGACCAAACTCGAAGTTGGTTACAATAGGGCCAATAGAAGACGCGTATCCACCTATTAACTGGAGTATCTTTGGAATGACCAAATTAATTCTGTCACGTGATTTCAGAACATTAGGATGTCTATTAAATGAATTGCATATTTTAATTGACCAATAAAAAACATTGCAAACAGATTTGTTATCTGCAGCTCCAATTTTATTAATTGATGTACGGGTAATTACTAAGTAAAGTGCAAATTTGTAAAAGCCGAATTAATTGATTTGTAAAACGCCCGGAGACGGGACGTTGAATTGTGAATTGAAATCTCGCGAAATGCCCTTAGCGGAGCTACACTCATTTGCACTTTGACGAAGCACTCTTTTGGGCACTACTGCGTGTGAAGGCCACTCCACACCCGGTGATGATGAGGGGGCCCGAAGGGCGAAGCAGTTCTCGCCAGGGATCTGCAGCCCATCGTTGAGCCATCAGGCGTGCATTAGAGCGATGCCTCTGCTGATCCCAGATGATCTCAGTGATCCATCATCCGTCAGTCCCGTGCAGCTCTGCATTGCAAAGCCGCACCTCCACATTCATCTTTGCCTGTCGTGGCTCTCAGACAGGAATTATGTTCGATGTGATGACGCTTCTTGATTCCTTCATTGTCGTCCATTCCATCATCATCGCGATTCTCAAGTACCCGCGCACTCCGAGAACAACGCCGAATGTGATATAGGCAAAAAGCAAGAACCCACTCTTTGATTGCAGAGTGTCATCGACGACTGCTTCGTCGCCATCGTCATTCCGATCACGTCGCCAGTGACAAACGACGAAATGAACGCTTGCCTTTGTGTCATGATTGAGAATCGCATTCCACCCTCACATCCCGCAGTATTTGCTGAATGGGTTCTTCGAAACGCTCGCTCTGATTCGACGTCACGCGCCCACTGTCGTTCAACGTGCAGCGATTTAAAAAGAAAGTGCATTTTTAGTGAAAACCCCAACTCACTCAATAGCTGCTGCATAGTGAGTTTGTAAGGTCGTGTTTCGCCTTACGAATTAATTGGAGCTTGTGTATTGCGGGATTCAAGTTGTTTTCCGCCTTCAAAATCATGATAATTAATACTGTTTTGAATTGCTTGGTATGAGAGAGCGTGCCGAATGTTTCCTTATGACGTCACTGGGGTGCCTCGAGGCCTCATATCGATTGCATAAATTTCCCCGTGACCTTTGCGCATTGCGTCTTCTGTGCAATTAAACGGCCTCTGGGGTTTTCGGCCATTCTGCTCAGAATGAGGTCAACTGCTACTCCGTCAAAATACCTTATATGCCAAGACTGCAAGCCCACGCACTTCCCTATCATTTACTAGGATTAAAATGAACAAACGAGCCATAGGGACCCTATAATTTAGCTCTTATATGCGCCATGCACGAAGCCACAGTGCTTGACAATGCCACGTTTTGCTCACCCTTTGGTCACTATATTATAGCTAGTACAGAGAGGTCAACGGGAAGGGAAAAACAAGGGAAAGAAAAAAGAGAGGAGATTCATGTGAAATCGCAATAATAGAAGGCAATTTTGACTACTTCCAGCGCGGGGGAAAAAGAGAGAAAAAGGCATCCAAAGAAACAGTCCATAAATTATTATATTCGGGGTTAATTATTATGGACCATAATAATTAACCCCGAAGAAATAATTTGGAAAATAAAGAACTAGGGGTGGAAATAATGTAACTATTCATTTTGAACAATATAAATACTAAAGATAGAATAATTATGAGGTTTATCAATCAAAGAAAATTGTCAGCTTCTTGTGATGAGATGGAATAATTATATACCAACTGCTTCCAAATTTCAAAGCAGCACCAGCCCAGTCCAGTTCTTAGCTATCCCCTATAGGCCTATACCCACCATGGTCCGCGGCAACTCGGAGCATATGAAGCTATTATTTCACAAAATTAATATGAGATTGTAATAAGAGTAATGGGTACCGTGTCAGTGTTACCAGTTAATTGGCAAATGACTAACTGCTTCTCACATTGTGTAGACCTTATAAATACTAACCGCATTCAAGTATAACAGCTAGATAACATCAATATTAAAGCGCAAGATCATGTAATCAACCTATTTTGGATACATTAGACCTACTTGCGAAGTTGCGTTTTGAGATCTTAAAGAGGATAAAATTCGCAAGATATTGATCCCTGAAATCATAACGCACTTTTTCTGAAATGCAAGAAGTTATTTCTCGCGGGAAAAATACGTAATGATAGATGCTGTCACCTAGCGGCGCCTGCATGGAGCCCATTGCGCATGCGTGAGGTGCATGACAACACAAAAACAAATCCATCCGTTTTCAGTCACCGGATGGCACGAATCGAACGATTTGCTGTTCGAGGGCTCGTTTTGTGTAAATCTGAAACATAACGGACGTAAGCAGGGTAAGTTTAGATGTTTAAACCTTTAAACCTTTAAACTTAGATGTCTAACTTTGTAGCTTTTATTTTGGTACTTATCAATTCATTTGATGTTGGATTGCATAAACTTGATAAACTTAAAGTTTAATAGTATGATAAAGCACTTAGAAGTTAGTGTCAAACTATAGTTACAGTATGAGTATAATTATATACTATTATATTTTGTAACAGTGCATGGTACCCGTGTACCAGAAATTGCAGAATATGTAGTATGCCTAGCTATATAATCACCGTATCTTAAGCGGGTCATGTACGTGTTGCAATTATTGAATTAAGGCATTTTCTTCGAGGCATTTATTATAACATATATTATTGTCATATATATCAATAAGGTACAATGAATTTTAACAATCACTAATTAGTTAATTGTTAAAAAGATGGAGAGATAGTGGTTGAGTGGTTAGCGTTCTCACATTGAAAGGGCTTGCCGCTGGCCACTGGAGGTTTGAAGCCAACCACCAACCTTGTGTCCTTGGGTAAAGTAATTATAACTCTAGGTCTATCAAATGCTGCATAAATATGCAGCTTATGGTCTGCCATGAATGATGAAAGCTCGCTTATCCATATGAAAAATTGCCTTTCACCGACATTAATATTACATTAATAGCCTACTAATTTTCACATGGATACATCACAAAACATATATATTCTAATAATATCTCACGTCAATACTTGTTGACTCTTCTAAAATATATTCCCTTTCTCAACTTTTTATACAACACCGGCCTGATTTCCAAGAAATGCTCAAATTTTCAATCTGAGGGTCATGCTGCTGGAGGATGTTCATACTGTTTGCATTCTTGCCATTATGAAGCATTACGAGAACAGCATAAACATGAATCTGCATAAACTTAAACCTATTTCACCCCTGGCCCTGAGTGCCGGACATCCAACACAGAGTCCTCTTTAAATTATGCTTTATTTACTTAGTTGTAATCTGAAATCGTTCTTTTCTCACAGACAATGAGTGGAAGGAGCAAGAAAGTGAAGGTGTGGGTTCGCACCCGGCCGACTCAAAACTTTGCCCACGATATGATTGACATGCAAACAGACAAAAAGGTAAGTTTACTTTACTATCTCTCATCCAGTGAAGCCACCGTTTTATTTGCTGAATTATTTCAGGCGGTCAACATCCATTGTCCCAGAGATATGCGACGTGGAGTAGTCAATAATCAGGTGCTGGACTGGTCATTTAAACTGGACGGCATTCTGCATAACTCATCTCAAGAGGAGGTTTTCAGCACAGTGTGTGCCCCAGTTCTCACATCTTCACTGCAAGGCTACAACAGTAAGTAAATATATCATTAAAGCATGTTACTGCATCGTTATATGTGCAGGTACCATCATGTGCTATGGACAAACAGGAGCAGGAAAGACCTTCACCATGACCGGAGCAACTGAGCATTACAAGAACAGAGGCCTCATTCCAAGAGCTATTGCTCAGGTTTTCAAGGAGATTGATGAGACACCAGATCAGTCAATTACCATAAGGTGAGAACACAGTCATTATCCTGATCGAATAATTTCATTGAATTTTTGTAGACTTTCCTATTTGGAAATTTACAACGAAACCATGTTTGATCTCCTGAGCACAATTAATCCAAATGGCGGCAAATCAAACAGCGCTCTTCCGGGAATGACGCCAATGACGGTGGTAGAGGACGAGAACGGCTGCTACATCAAAGGACTCTCCTGCCACTTAGCGCAGAATGAAGAAGAAGCCCTCAACCTTCTATTCGAAGTATTGTTTAATTATAAGCATTTTGTGGAGGAAATATTTATCTTACTTGTATTCCAGGGTGAAACTAATCGTGCGATTGCATCACACACGCTGAACAAAATGTCCTCCAGATCGCACTGTATTCTGACTGTTTACATTGAAGTAAGTATAAAATGTTATATATTCACAAAGGAATTATAAGTAATAACTTTTTCCTCTGTTGCAGAGTCGTTCTAGAGTCTCATCAGAGGCAAAGTACACAATGTCAAAGCTGAACTTTGTTGATCTTGCTGGCAGTGAGCGTCTTGGAAAAACACAGGTCAGCATCCGGTTGGAATACTATAGTACGAGTACTATTATTGGCGAGGGTTTTAATTTGGCGAATTAAAAAAATTACCAAATTTAATATCACCAATACAAATGCAAGAATAGCTTTCTTTAGCAGTATCATTGTTTTAACTTTGAGATTTGTCAAAATTAATATCATCAATATAACTGAAATATAGAAAATGCCAAATATCATATTCACCAATATTATATGTATGTGTACAGTATTGATATTTGTTTCTAATTCCTTCTTGCACAGTCTGCAGGAAAAACCAAAGAAGAAGCGATGTACATCAACAAATCCCTCTCCTTCCTTGAGCAAGTCGTCATTGCTCTTGCGAACAAGAAGCGTGACCATGTTCCTTTCCGTCAATCCAAACTGACGCACTGCTTGAAAGACTCCATTGGCGGTCATTGCAACACTGTGCTCATAGCTAACATTTGGGCTGAAGCAAGTCAAATTGAAGAATCAGTAAGTCACTCCTCCATTTACTGCTCACTAATAAAAGATTCTTCAGGTTTCAACTTTGAGGTTTGCCACTCGGATGATGTGTGTTCACAGTGAGCCTGCTGTCAATCAGCTGTCAGACCCTACTGTGAGTTTGATATCTTTCACTGGGCATGCTTAGTTAGTAATACTTATTAAATTTGCTTGATGTTATCTTTTAGTTTGCCCTGCGTAGCATATTACAGTGTAAGCTTGTTACATCGACACTCATTACACAAACAAAATCACTCATACACAGCATTTTGGTTGAAGCTGATCTGGTAAAATGTTGAATGTTATGGATCAATTCGTTACAATGACACTATAAATTGCCTGAAACTAAACATTTTGCTGTATGAAGCTTTTACTTAAATTGTTAATTATTCACATCCGTGGAAAATCTTGTACCAATTTTGTTTTAGAAAATTGACACAGGGTTTTGTTTGTATTTTGGTTGATTCTCTTTGGTACAAGATTCAATTTGGCTAACAAAATATGCTTGCTTCATGTTTGTTTGTTGTTTTGCTTGCCATTAGGACAGCAGAAGTGTGAGTTTATTTGGCGCAGTTTCCATTTCTCCTTTTAAATTGCTTCTGCTCCGCACAATACTCAACTTCCTTTCACTTGAAGTTCAAAAGAAATTATTTCCACCTCCCCAGGATTTTTGTAACTCTTAACAATCGTTTTTAAGCTTGAGTAAACACTTCCTCCTCTCAGGTGATGGTGAAGAACTTGGAGAAGGAAATCCAGGCACTGAAGCGAGAGTTGGCCATGCACGACACATTTGCATCCGGCAATCGCAGTCACATCTCATATGAACCACTGTCTCAACAACAGCGATATGAGATTAGCCAGCAGGTGGAGCAGTATGTGTCGTCAAATCTAGATGAAATTGATGTGAGGATTTTGATCCGAGTGATTGGAAAATATCTTCTTTTACTCACACGCAGATTGTCAATGTGCGACAAGTGACAGGAGTTTTTGAAGCATTCAGAGATCTCTGCAAGTGAGTGAGCCATTCAGCTGTGAATAATAATTTCATTGACCTATTTTATTTCAAGTCAAATCGAAACTGATGTTGAAGAGAAACTGAGAGCAAAGTATCAACTTGTGGATAAAACCGATCCAAATGCCATTGCTGCAGCCCAACAGGTGGGTGTCGTGTGCCAGCAATTCTTACTAACTCATCATCAACACTGTGTAATACTAATCCCTCAATGAAGGTGACTCCAAGGTCACGTCCTGAGTCAGTCGCTGCCAAATCAGACACAGACAGTAAGGTACCCTGACGAGGCTTTGAACATTGTTCCTCCTAATGGTTTCGTTTCTGCTGTCTAATCCCCCTTGTTCGATGGATGCACGCCTCAGTGTTTCCTGCACCTCAGTGTTTCCTGCGCCTCAGTGTTTCCTGTATGTTGTTTGGCTACTTCAACGATTGCCTCTTTGCCCTCATAAGATCAACACCTTCCTCATGTTTTGCTGTGTTACAGTGTATCCTGACCCAAGAATAATCACTCCCTGCAATTGATACCCTAGTTTTGACTCAAAGTGAAGTGGAATATTTTTCATCCAGGCTGGCATCCCAATAGGAGATGACGGAGAGCTAGTGGGCGACCCTGATGGCTCTAACTTTGGTGTGGGGATTGCTCCCCTGACTTCTAAACCGGCGTCATCTGCAATCGTCAACACAAAAAAACGAGAATCAAAGAGAGGTCGATCAAGGGATCGTCTGAGCCCTGCGCCCAAAGTCAACAGCCCCACTCACAGCACCAAAGGCAAAGACGATGTACCCTCCCTCACCCCGTCTGGCCATGTTGATCGGGAAGACGCAGAGACCCCAAGCAGCTCCATTGGATCCAAGCCGTCTGCGCCTGTGCGGCCAAGGTTGGCTATCCACGGAAACAAATTTCTCGTACTGATCCCCTTTTTCCACAGTACCCCACCAAGTCGACCAGAAGCATTTGAGACATTCAAACGGGATTCAGGAAGCGAGATTAACCGCATTCTCTCTGAGAATAAGGAGATCTTGGGCGCCAAGAAGAAGGCGTACGCTAATCTAGCACAGCAGATCAATTGCACAAAATCTGAGATGGATAAGTGCAAAGGAAAGATCGACAGAATGCGCGAAGAACGGGAAATGCAAGGTTATTTCCCATGAATGAGGAATTTTATTTATTTAATCAATTGCTTGCTAACACAGGGCCCATGTTGAACGAGGAAGGAGACATCATTATCAGTGAAGAGGAATATTTGCAGATCTGTCGCCTGAAGGATCTTAAGGTGGCTTATAGATCAGACTTTGATGAGTTGAAACAGCTTAAATCAGAGGTGCAATATTGCCAAAAGTTAGTCGACCAATGCCGCCAAAGACTCATTCAAGGTGCTGAAATAAAACCACTCTGTTTCCCCAAGTAATGATCAATCTTGATTGCAGAATTTGATAACTGGTACACCGACAGCTTCCTCACGCCTGCGGAAGGTGAGGCCACCACCAGCTTAGAAGCCGGCTATGGATCGCAGCCTGGAGTTATCCCTCCCAAAGCCATGGAAGCTGTTGTTAGTTTGATTACAACAATGTAATTGATTATGATATTGATTTTCTATAAGTTGAAGGACGAACAAGAGAAGTTTGATCGGTTGCAGCGCACGCTGTTGTTGGATAATCCTGAGTCTGCCGCTTACCACAACGCCAAACTCCGCGTGCAGAGAAGGGTGAGAGGTCACATGACGCATATTCGTCTCATTCACGACTCATATACTGCAGAAAACTTATGAACAAGCGATATCGCAGGCGCAACCATTCATGGGAAGGAAGCCTGGAACACCACAGCGCCACCTTCGCAATGAGCCTCCCACCATGCTGCAAGTACAATATTAAATGCTTGAAATTATCTTATACTGTACACTTTCTGTTGAGAAGTTAATAAAGTACATCTTGTACTTGTATTTGCAAATACTATCTGTTATGAAATAAAAATCACATCTTGAGAAAATTTATTACATGTTGGATCAACTGATTTGAAGTAGGGTGTTTTCTGGAAGCAAGATGCATGTAAACATAATGTATTCAATATTTCAAATTTAGACTTTTGATACGTTATAACTCATTAAAATTTTTTTTCCTCTCAGCTGTTTTCTAAGCATGGTACTTGGCGTTAGTACTGTCATTTGACTTTTTTTCTTTGTGTCATATATGCGTGTACATACCCCTTCCTTCAAAGGCAATCTGAAATCCAGTGGTTTCAGCAAGACAATGCACGTCTTCACTCTGGTTGGGTAACCAGACACTTCTTCAAGGACAACAAAGTCACAACATGGCTTACCCAATTGGTCTCCAATCAAGCTTCTTTGGGATCAACTAGCCAGCCTTCTCTTACATTATTTGACCAGATAGTGAAATGGGAAGAACAAGGCGACGATTTTATAAACACAAACAAAGTTATATGGTCGTATTTGTCGAATTTCTATCAAACACAGAATAAAGCAGGAAAATGGCTTGTATAAAGTTTATTCTGCACAAATTAGGAATTTCCCTTGCAGAAGCCCAAACATTATAAGAAGCTAATATGACCAAGCCTTCACGACCAAACCAGACACATCTGCAAAAGGAAAGAGATCTATCTGATACACACGCAAACCAAATACTAGGCTTCCTTATACCACTGATGCAATTTCCAACCCAATCACACTGATAGTTGTTGCAAATAAGTCTGTCATTCACGCATTTCGACCATTCAGGACACCACCTTCCCTGAGAAGAAAATTACAAATTCAATCTGAAGCAAATCATTGGAGCTCACCGCGCATGGTTCGTCACGGCATTCGCATGCGTAGCAGTAGGCATTGTGTGACGCCCTATGATAACCCCATTCGCAGTCAATGACCTCAGCGCAGTCCTCCTGAGTGAAGCATGGAGCTGAAAACAAGGACATGACTTTCCTCGTAAAATTATCCGTTTGTAGAACTTACGATCGGTCGTCACCACTTTGCCGCCTTCGACTTCACTTGTTATCAAACACAGAGCAACAGCAACGCAAACTGAAACAAGGATTTTCATCGTGTCGAATGATTTGGTGACGTTGAACAGTGCTTATATTCGCTTTAATGAGAAGTCTTTCTACATCATCCATAATAAGTCTCATTTGATCGATAACATCAAGCGTTTAGTATTTTTTCTTAATTCGTTCGTAGAACTTTAATTTGCATGCATGCATTATTCATTCTGATAACAGTCATTTTATTTTGCTCATATCAACAAAAATTACTAAATCATGACATCTTGATGACAATCCGTGGATTATTGGGTAGAATGATATGAATCACTTTTAGCACTTTTATTTTTAATATATCACAATTATTGTATCGTAGCACAGCCAATTGTCAAAATTATTTACAATTGATCGATAGAAGAAATCGAGGTGGAAACTTAGCGTCGCTATCTTATTGGAAAATTTGAAAGATATTATGAAAGCAATGTTGTTGTAGCCCTAGAGATGAATACATGTGTAATTAATTAGAGTCCCTGGTTATTCATCATCCACGTTGGGCTATGTTTCGGGAAATAAGGTATAATATGAGCACTAGGACATTTACGATTTTCAAGGCCATTGAAACAAGTTTATTCAAAACACCTGTTGTGATATCTAATCAAATTTTCAACAGGGCACACTTTACGCATATTCCTAGCGTAACTCCCTTGTTAAATAGAATGATTGCAGAATGAAGTTCATTCAATTTTCATCTCAGCAAAACCTTTTTTTTTTTTTTTTTTTTTTTTTTTTTTTTTTTTNNGCTACGACAAAACATCCGGATGCCGTCACAAAATCGTCAATAAATGTGCCTCGAAGAATATTGTTAGTTATGAAATTGTGAATTGTATCTTGTATACTTATTAAAATTACGACTTAATACGACTTAAAGTTTCAAATAGGATGTCCACAATTACTGGCCTCATGGAAGGGTGATGAAAAATTCATATTAAAACTTGTAGATATCCTATGTGAATAAAGAATCGCCAAGAAGTCCAGCGACATTGGTTACGAAGTCCCTTCTAAATGGGCCAATAATTCAGATCACATTGACATTCGCATTCGATTTATTCTTTCAATACAAATACGTTTTACATTCATCTGTATAAGATTTTGTTACTGAACAGAATGATATATTTACTATCCAACAATGGATTGAAGAGCTATATATTCAACCAGTAATATGCAAACTGCTATCAGAATCGCCATTTATTTTGAGCAAAAATATATAAAATCAGAAAGTGAAATTAGCGAAGTTCTGCGAACAAATTAAGTAGAAATGAGCAATTTAGAATATCCCATCGATTTTATCTTGTAAATGGGATTTGTTATCAAAAATAATGAACGAATGATGAGTTACAACTAAATGAATAAAAGCAATGCTCGCTGACTCAGAGCCATCATAAATTCATGACCGGTTCAGCAAAATGAAAATGATAGTTTT